>JASUDE010000098.1:0-22873 GCA_034509685.1 Colletotrichum cereale | reverse complement strand
GGGGGGGGGGGGAGGGTTGCCTCGTTGACGGCCGCCTCGACGCTCAGGACGCGATCGGGAAGCTTGTTGAGCTCACTGAGAAAACGGGGGTGCAGAACGACGATGGGCACGGCTGGAGATTACACGTGAGCGCAGGCATGGTGTTTGGGACGCGGCCACTGCCTTACTTCTTGACGTCGTGATTCGGAAGACGCCATCTTTGAACTAGAAGACTGCATGTAAGAGATGCGCTTGGGGTACATGTCATGAAGCTACCGTACCTTCCGGTAGCCCTGCTGGTAGATAGTCTTCGCGCCGCCGAGGTAGGCAAGGCGGCGCTTCTCCTCGCTGCCGATCTCGAGGCCAACGAGCGGGATCTTGGAGAGGGCGTCAGAGCGGAAGGACGCCCTGGCGAGGAGCCCGACGAGGCCGGTGGCGAGGACCGTCAGGGCGGCCTGCCAGAACCACGACGAAGCCGAGAAGATGCTCAGGAAGGTCTCCTGTGAAGCCATGGTGGTGATTGGGCGATGGCCGAATGACTCGTTGGAGTGAGTGCGCGTGTGCGAGAGACGGAGGAAGGGAGTGCAGAAGGAAACGGGTGGCTCGCCTACGACATGAATCTGCGAGGGCGCATGAGTCCGAGAATACTCCGACGTGAATCCAAGCGCAGGGCAAGGGGTCTTGATACCGACCCCTGGATCTTGGGAGCTATGAATCATCCAAGAGTAGAGCTCTTGATCGAGGCTGCGAATCACAAACCGGCTACGGACCGGCGCGCGGCACGGAAGCTGCGAGCATGTCAAGATCGCCGCCGGTCATGTTGCGATCCGTACCGGCTCCCAATCGGATAACAGCAGCAGGCAGGGCGTGGCATCTGCGGTACGAAAGAAGAAGCTCCAGTCCCCGACGGCGGGGCTCGGCCCGATGGGGTAATCTTCAGCGCGGGCACCGGCGCGGGGCCACAAAGGATGAAAGATCACAAACCATGGAGGTGGGTGGCTCCATGAACATGAACAGGGGCAGCAAGGGTGCCCTGCGCCGACCTCGAGATAGGCTAGATGGATGTATGTCAGTTGACGCAGGGGAGTGGTTGTTATTCAGAATGTTGCGGCTGTATTATGCGTTGGATGAGACATCGACCGGTCGACGGGTTGTGATGATACTTGACCATTGAGATCGACACCCTCCGTCCAGCTCTGCCTAGACAAACCCACCAAGCGTAGCACATCACAACCATGCCGGACTCTACAGAGAGAAACGGCTCTCCTGGCCGCGACGGCGAGATACCGATGCCCATCGCCATCATCGGCATGGGATGGCGAGGGCCGGGAGACGCCACCAACGTCCAGAATTTCTACGAGCTCCTGGCCGCTGCTCGGGAAGCCCGGGTCGCTGCCCACGAGGGGAAATGGAACCACGAAGCCTTTTACCACCCAGAGTCGTCGAGAAAAGGAACCGTATGTGATTTGTCTTGCTGCTGGGTGCTTGCTCAGGCGGACTGACACATCCAGAGCAACGTCGAGGCGGGCCACTACTTCAGAGACGACCTGTCGTTGTTCGACGCGCCGTTCTTCAGCATGACGGACTCAGAGGCAGCCGTGAGTCTCCAAACGAGGGTTAAAACGAGATATCGCAGCTCACCAACTAACACGCGCAGTGTCTCGATCCGCAACAACGGCTTCTCCTGGAGACATGCTACGAAGCCCTCGAAAGCGGCACGCCACCTCCCCTTCCCCATAACCACAGACTCCCAAAACTGACTTTCCCAGCCGGAATCCCCCTCTCCCGCGCCGCAGGCAGCGACACCTCCGTCTTCGTCGGCACCTTCGGGGCCGACTACACCGACCTACTCCAGAAGGACCCGGACTCGATGCCGACGTACCAGGCCACCAACGCCGGCTACTCGCGCGCCATCGTCTCGAACCGCCTCTCGCACTTCTTCGACCTCCGCGGCGCCAGCGTTACCCTCGACACCGCCTGCTCCGGCGGCCTCGCCGCCTTGCACCTGGCCTGCTCGTCCCTCCGCGCCGGGGAGGCCCGCCAGGCCGTGTGCGGCGGGTCGAGCGTCATCCTGCACCCTGACCAGTTCATCTCGCTGAGCGCGATGCGGTGAGCAAGCAGCCCCCCTCGTGCTTCATCATGACGTGCCGTGTTAGCTCATTCATTGAGTGTGCAGATTCCTCTCCCCCGACGGGCGGTGCTACAGCTTCGACGCCCGCGCGAGCGGCTACGCGCGCGGCGAGGGCGTGGGTTGCGTCCTCCTCAAACGCCTCGACGACGCGCTGGCAGACGGCGACCCCATCCGCGCCGTGGTCCGCATGACCGGGTCGAACCAGGACGGTCGCACGCCGGGCATCAGCTTCCCGAGCCGCGCGGCGCAGACGGCGCTCATCCGGTCCGTGTATGCGCGCGCCGGGCTCGACCCGCGGGGGACGTCCTACGTCGAGGCCCACGGCACAGGCACGCAGGCCGGGGACCCGATCGAGACGTCCGCCATATCGGAGACCATGTGCGCTCGCCGGCCGGCCGACGAGCCGTTGGTGATCGGATCGGTGAAGGCTAACATCGGACACCTGGAGGCGGCGAGCGGGATCGCGGCGCTTGTGAAGGGTGTGCTCATGCTGGAGAACCGGGTTATCTTCCCGAATCGCAATTTCGAGACGGCGAATCCGCGCATACCGTTCAATGAGTGGAAGTTGAAGGTGAGGGAGAGGCCGTCCAGGTCTTTGCTGGAGCTTCTACGTAAGCGAGAGACTGACTGACTGACATTCTTCAAGGTGCCTGTAAAACTACAACGCTGGGACTGCGATGGGCCGCATCGCTTGTCCATCAACAGCTTCGGATATGGCGGTACAAACGCGCACGCCATTCTCGAGAGTGCCAGCGACTTCCTCCGGTCAGCACAGTCGCCATCCATCGGTCGGAACATGTCAGCACGCGTGGCCTGGACATCTTCTATAACTCTTCCCGGGCTTGCCAACGGCAATGGGCTTGTCAACGTCAACGGCTTACTCAACGGAAACGGTCTATCAAACGGCAATAGCCAACACAACAGCGACCACGCCGCATCTCCACGAAGAATCTTCACCCTCTCGGCCTTTGATGAGACTTCAGCCCGGAGCGCGGCCAACGACCTCGCAGCCCATCTCAGCGGCGCCGCAGACCACCTCGACGACGTTTATCTACAAGACCTAGCACACACCCTGGGCACCAGACGCTCACATTTCTCCTACCGCACCGCGATCGTAGCTCGCGATGTAGACGACCTCACCCGCGCGCTGGGCGACCCTTCGCTCCCCATCACAAAGTCCGCGCCCAAGGCCCCCGTCATCGGCTTCGTCTTCACCGGCCAGGGCGCGCAGTGGGCAGGCATGGGCCGCGAGCTCACGGCCGCGTTCCCCGTCTACGCGCAGACAATCGAGCGCTGCAGAGACCACCTCCTGCGCCTCGGCGCCCCCTGGGACCTCGTCGAAGAGCTGGCCCGGGACGAGGACAGCTCGCGCGTCTCCAGGGCCGAATTCAGCCAGCCGCTCTGCTCGGCGGTGCAGATTGCCCTTGTCGAGCTGCTCGCGTCATGGGGCGTCGGGCCGGATGCTGTGACGGGGCATTCCAGCGGCGAGATCGCGGCGGCGTACACGGCGGGTTTCGTTGGGCTGGAGGACGCCATGAGCTCGGCTTACTACCGTGGCGTGTTCTCGCAGCGGGTCGCGGCCGAGGGGCCGGTTAAGGGGGCCATGATGGCTGTCGGGCTGGGTCTGGACGAGATTCAGGGGCGTCTTGCCGGCCTCGCCCGCGGGTATGCTACAGTTGCGTGCGAGAATAGCCCGCGTAGCGTCACGGTGTCGGGAGACCTGGCCGCCGTTGAGGAGCTCAAGGAGCAGCTAGACGCCGAGGGGATCTTCGCCCGCAAGCTTCTTGTGGAGGCAGCATACCACTCGCGGCACATGGCCCTCGTGGAAGAGGAATACCTCGCCAGCATCGCGGACATGAAGGTCGGCCCGGGCAGTCGGGTTAGGTTCTACTCGTCCGTCGCGGGAAAAAAGGCATCGGGCCGGGACCTTGGGCCGGGATACTGGGTGGCCAACATGCTTGGCAAAGTGCGGTTCGCGTCCTCGCTCAACAGCCTCTGCCGCGCCGGCGCCGATGTTCTCGTCGAGATCGGCCCGCACTCGGCCCTCGTCGGGCCCATCAAGCAGATCATCCAGGCCGACGAGAAACTCAGGGCCGCCGGCATCAAGTACGGAAGCGCCCTCACGCGCAAGCACGACGCAGCCCAGACCGTGCTGGCCCTGGCCGCCAGGCTATGGACGGAGAGCGCGCCGATCGACCTCACCGCCGTCAACAGCGCCACGGGAATCGATAAAGTTGTCGTCGACTTGCCGCCGTACCGGTGGAACAAGTCCAAGTCGTACTGGGCCGAGAGCCGACTATCCAGGGAATACCGCAACCGGCGGCACGGGCGCGTCGACCTCCTCGGCAGGCCGGACGCGAACTTCAACCCGCTGGACGCGCGCTGGCGCAACATCATCCGCGGGACCGAGGTCCCGTGGATCAAGGACCACCGCGTCCAGTCCAACGTCGTGTACCCGGCCGCGGGCTACGTGTCTATGGCCATCGAGGCTGTTGGGCAGCTCGCGCGGGCCGAGAACCTCGAGCCGAGGGGATACCGGCTCCGTGAGGTGTCCATCGGCCAGGCGCTGGTAGTGCCGGGGGACACGGACGAGGTCGAGACGTCGCTGTCTCTGCGGCCGCAGTCCGAGGGGACCCGCGTCTCTTCCGATACGTGGTTCGACTTCTTCGTCTACTCCGTCTCGGAGGACGGCCGCTGGACGGAGCACTGCCGGGGGATGATCAGCGTCGACAAGGCTGGCGACGAGGGGGGCGAGAAGGCTATGCTGGGCAGGCGGAGCCGGATGGCCGAGATGCAGCACGATTGCACGCAGGATGTCCCTGTCGACGAGCTGTATGCTAGCCTCGCGGCTATCGGGCTCGGGTACGGGCCGACCTTCGCCAACATGACCTCGGCGCGGTGCGCGCCCCTCGATCAGTCCAAGACTGCTACCGCTGGGACCTGCATCGCCGGCATCACGCTTCCCGACACGGCGGCCGTGATGCCGGCCGGCTTCGAGCACCCGCACGTCGTCCACCCGGCCGTGCTCGACAGCGTCCTGCACTCCATGTTCGCCGCCATGGGCGCCGGCTCCGGGCGGATGAAGCACCCGATGGTGCCGGTCTTCATCAGCGAGCTGTACGTCTCGGGAGACTTGGACAAGAGGCCCGGCCGCAAGCTGACGGTGTACACGTCCACTGAAGAGAAAGGGGCGCGACGCGTGCGGGCCGGGATTAGTGTTGTAGGGGGCGAACGGCCAACAAGGCCTATTATTGAGATTGATGGCCTCGAGTGCATGAAGCTCGCGGGCGAGATCGAGCAGGATTCTCGGCAGGAGGTCAGTAGCACTGCGTACGATATTTCTTGGGAGGTTGAGCCTGGTGTGCTAGGAATGGCGGAACCGGCCGAGGTTGTCGGAACCGCTGATCACGAGCCGGGGCAGACGAGTCGTGAAACGCATTCACTCCTCGCAGCCGGCAGCATTCTCCGAGACACATTCGAAAACAGCCCCGCCGTCCAAAAGCAAGTCGAGCACGCCGCCAAGCACCTCAACATCCTAGGCCGTCTGAATCCGCACCTCGAGGTCCTCGAGTTCGGAGCGGGCGCGGGTTGGTCAACCGCCCAGCTCATCGACGGCATCGGCAACGTCAAGGGCAACACACCGCGGTTCGCGAAGTACGACGTCATGCTCTCCAACAGCGGACTCCGCGACGTGCTGCAGGAGAAGTTCGGCGCGCTGGAGGGTTTGGTCCACGTCAAAGAGGACCTCGAGGACTGGCACCCCGGAAAGGAGGGCCAGGCCCCGGAGACGTACGACGTGATTGTTGGCGTGCTTTCTTCAATCGAGCCCAGGATGACTTCTGCCTCTTGGGCTGGTGCTTGCAAGCTTCTTAAACCGGGAGGAACCCTCATTCTTCTCGAGCCGGGGCCGGATTCCGTCGTGACCAGGACGTTGCTCGGGTCGTTGCCGTCTTGGTCTCCTACGCAGCCAGGCCAGCAGTGGGACTTGATCGACGCCTCTGGTCCATCTCTCATCTCGTCAAACGCCGATTCAACAGAAACGGGAGAAGCCACCTTCGTCTCCCTGATTGCCCGACGCCCGGCAGTGCCATTGACCGTCAAGCCCGGCATCTTGCTCGTCACCGGACCGAATCGGGAGGAAAGCAGCCTTGTCGCTCACATCACCGCAACACTCGCCAAAGTCGGTTTGCACGTCGACATTGCTCCCTTTGAGGAAGCCGAGAGCACCGGCAAGGTGTGCGTCGTGTTCTGGGAGCTCGTGGGCGAGGTCCTGGCAGACTTGTCGGGCGCCCAGTTCTCCGCGCTGAAGAAGCTCTACACCCGGTCCCAGGGGGTCCTCTCCGTCACCCGCGCATCGTCCTCAAGCCCCGTTGCCGGCATGTTGGTGGGCTTGACGCGGACCGTAAGGTCGGAGATGAGTGACGGCGCCGGTCTCATGCTTGACATTGATGAGCACACCTCGGCCCAACAAATGTCGGCCGCTATCATGGCCATCTTATCGAGACACTTCCTATCAGATAACGTCAATGCCGGGGCCCTGGACACGGAATATAGAGTTGTGGATGGCCAGATCCTGGTCCCGCGACTAGTGCCGGGGACCGACGTGAACAGAGACGTCGCCGTGGCCCTCGGCCGGGTCCCAGCCGAATACGGCCCCTTTCTGCAGAACGACCGCCACCTCCGCGCCGAGATCGAGACTCCCGGGCTCCTCGACACCATCCGCTTCGTCACCGACCCCGAGGCCGACTCTCCGCTGGCCGCGGACCACGTCGAGATCGACGTCCGCGCCATGGGCCTCAACTTCCGCGATGTGATGATGGCCATGGGCCAGATCGACGTCGAGGCCCTCGGCGGCGAGTGCAGCGGCGTCATCTCCGCCGTCGGGTCCGCTGTCTTCGGCCTCGCCATCGGCGACCGCGTCTGCTGCCTCAAGCTGGGCACCTTCCGTGGCCGCGTCCGGAGCGACGCGCGCCTGATACAGCGGCTGCCCCACGACCTCGACTTCGAGACGGGCGCGTCGTTGCCGGTGGTCTACTGCACGGCCTTCCACTCCGTCTTCGAGGTCGCGCGGCTGCGGCCCGGCGAAACGGTTTTGGTTCACGCGGCATCGGGCGGGCTTGGTCAGGCCCTCATCCAGCTGTGTCGGAAAGCCGGTGCAGAGGTCTTTGTTACGGTTGGGTCCGCTGACAAAAGGGCTCTCGTGATGGAGCGCTTCGGCGTGCCGGAGGACCACGTCCTCTCCAGCCGCGACGGGGAGTTTGCGGATGGTATCAAGAGGCTGACGGGCGGCCGCGGGGTTGACGTCGTCATGAACTCGCTGGCCGGCGAGGGCCTGCGGCTGAGCTGGTCGTGCGTGGCGCCCTTCGGCCGCTTCGTCGAGCTCGGCAAGCGGGACTTCTTCGTGAACACGCGCCTGGAGATGGCGCAGTTCGCCAAGAACGTCACCTTCGCCGCCGTGGACCTCGTCGACCTGATCAAGCTGCGACCGGCGCACGTCGCTGATCTCCTCGCCAAGTCGCTGGACCTGGTCCGGAAGGGGGAGGCGAGGGCGCCGTGGCCCGTCACCGCGTACCCCGTGGCCGAGCTCAAGACGGCGCTGCAGACGATGCAGTCGGGCCGCCACAAGGGCAAGCTCGTGCTGGTTCCGCGGGCGACGGACGTAGTAAAGGTGGTCCCGTCGGTGCCAAGCGGCGCCCTCTTCGAAGCCGGGGACTCGGCGTACGTGCTCGCCGGCGGCATGGGCGGCCTCGGACGCTCCGTCGGGCGGTGGATGGTCCGCAACGGGGCTCGCAACCTAGTATTCTGCAGCCGGAGCGGCGACTCGAGCCCCGAGGCGAAGCAGACGATCCGGGACCTCGAGGACGCGGGCGCGACGGTGCTCGCGTACGCGTGCGACGTCGCCGACGAGGCGCGGCTGCGCCGGGTCGTCGACGACGTCTCGCGGAAGATGCTGCGGATCCGGGGCGTGATCCAAAGCGCCATGGTCCTTCGGGTGAGGTCCATCTCCATTCATCTGCTCCATCACTCAAGACTAACATGTGTCTAGGATTCAATGCTGGAGAACATGACGGTCGACGACTACAACGCTGTCGTACGGCCCAAGGTACGGGGGACCCTCAACCTCGACGCCCTGCTACCCGCGGACATGGCCTTCTTCATCATGCTCTCCTCTGTCAGCGGCGTCATCGGCAACGCAAGCCAAGCCGCCTACGCGGCCGCCAACACCTTCCTGGACGCCTTCGCCGCGCACCGCCTGCGCCTCGGCCGCCCTGCCGTCGCCGTCGACCTCGGCGTCATGCTGGGCATCGGCTACCTGGCGGGCGACCCGGAGCTGGCCGCCGCGATGCGCAGGCAGGGCTTCTCCGGCACGACGGAGGCGGAGCTGATGGCGCTGCTGCGGTCGGCGGTGAGCAGGCCGCGCCGGGGGCAGATCGTCACCGGCCTGGGCGCGTGGAAGGCCAGCTCGTCGCTGGGTAACTTTTCAGGTCCGCTCTTCGCTAACTTTCGCCGGCTGGCGCGGCGCGTCCCGGGCGCCGGCGAGAAGAAGCCCTCCGGCCTGCGGGCGGTGTTGGGCGCGGCCGAGGACATAGCGCAAGCGGCGGCGGCCGTGTGTGTGGCCCTCGTGAAGCAGGTCTCCGTGTTCGGCATGGTGCCCGAGGAGAGCATTGTTGCCAGCCGGCCGATGAGCGAGTACGGCATCGACTCGCTGGTGGCGGTGGAGATGCGCAACTGGATCTTCCGCGAGACGGACTTTACAGTGGCTATCTTGGAGCTGATGGCGAACCAGCCCATCAGCAAGCTTGCCGCGAAAATTGCTGAGGGGACTCACCTGGTGAGCGCCAAGGTAAAGAACGCATCGTAGTTCTGTTCAGGGGTAACGCTGAATAACAACCATAGCATGAGCGGGCTCAGGTGACACCGAGAGGTGGCTGGGCTTTTGGAATTCTTATAGGATGATGGTTCATAGAGCGTGTTTTCAACTGCATCATGTTACATTTTCGACGCAGTTTTATGTATTTGACTCGTTTCGGAATCACTTCAAAGGCCTCTCATCTCGTGTAGAAAAGGCTGCTGCAATATAACTAGCCATTCAAGTATTCGGTTTCAGAATGTGAACCTATATGAAAACAACAAACAGCTTTTGTGACAGCAATGGTTCGTTTCAATAAGACGCAGCCGGTATGGAAATCCGTTCAAAATGCCTCGTCTATTCAAGTCTCCCCCTCTCACGTTCGTAACAAACCAAATCCCAGGCGGCAATGACAAGCGCAAGAAATTTTCACTGCCATCCCCACCTACGCTCATGACTAGTCCGATCAGAGCGCAAACCGTTGGTGAAATTTGACCGTAAGCGTCGGCTTCCACCACATCACAAACACCCGGCCCTCTCCGATAAAGTCGACGGCCTTGTTGACAAGCTCGAGGTCGTACCTCCAAAGCATCTTGGCCAGGACGAGATTGACTTCCATGTACGCAAAACTAGAGTCCCACCGAAGTCAGTTATCCCCATTACGCACCGTTCGGTGGTCGCTCGGGACGACTTACTTCCTGCCGAGGCAGCCTCGCGGCCCCAATGAGAAGGGTTGGCTGGCCTCCTTGACGTCTTTGCAGTCCGAGTCGAGCCACCGCTGGGGCCTGAAAGACATCGGGTCGCTGAAGTTGGCGGCGTCGTGGGTTACTGTCCAGGCGCTCGTGTAGATCTCCGTCTGACGACCCTTGTTAGCGGGAAACTGATGTCGCAAAGCGCAGCCGCAGAAGAAGAAGAAGAGACACGTACACCTGCCGGGACGTATCGGCCGTGGATCTCGAACCCGGGAGACACCCGTGGGAAGCCCTGCGAGCCGGGCGGGTAGAGCCGCAGGCCCTCGTTGATGACGGCCTGCAGGTACGGCAGCTGCTGGGCCTTTTGCGCGGTGATGGACTCGTACGAGTGGAACGCGCCGCGGATCTCTTCCTGGAGCTGGCGCAGGGTATCGGGGTGCTTCAGCAGGAAGGACGTCGTCCCCGCGAGAAAGGTCGAGACCGTTTCGCCGCCCGCAACTCTGCTCGACATGCTGGTGAGTGCCACTCCCAAGACTCGAGCCGAAGGGCTGCGTCCGCACTCACGTCAACGTGGAAACGTGTGCCGTCATCTCTTCCTTGTCGACGGCGCCTTCCCGAACCTTTTCGACGAGCAGACTAATGAAGTCTTTGCGGGGGTTGTCGTTGTCCAGAATCCTGCGAAACGGCATGTCAGGGCCCCGTCGGACAAACCTATCCTAGCCAAGCATTCGACTCACTTTTCCACTTTTTCCCGGCTGTACTGGGAGTTCTTGTTCTGAACCAGGAGCATCGAGGGTATCAAAGTCTTTAACAGCCGCGCAATGCCCAGCCGGCTCAGGTTATCGATGAGGGTGATGAAGTAGAGGTGTTCCTCAATCATGTCGGACCAAAAGTGCGGTTTCCCTGCAAGACGTTCGCATCAGTCCACAACACAGTTCGACATGGGAATCCCAAGAGCGAGCAACATGTCGAGAAGGGGCCGACCGCCTTACCGTCCTCCAGGCTATGAAACGACTCGCCGAACGCCATCTCGCCGAGAATATCGAATGAGACCATCTCGAACCACTTGGTCATGTTGATGCCCCCCGAATCCGGTCCGCCCTTTTGCCCGATGATGTTGACAAACTGATCAATCTTCTGCCCGACAATGTGCTCCTGGTCGAGCAGCGAGCGCTGCGAGAAGGCGGCCGAGAGCATCTTGCGCATCTCGCTGTGGCGCCTGGGGTCGCGCTCGCTGCCGATGCACAGGCTCTTGAAGCCCGCGCCGAAGATTTCGTAGAAGGGCGCCTTTATCGGGGTCGGGCGCTCGGCGTTGGTGTGGCCGTAGACGGCCTTCCAGGACTCGGTCGAGGCGAAGGACAGCTCGTTAGGGGAGACGCGCACGACGGGGCCTTGTTCATGTCAGTGTTGTGTCCGCGGCGGCGGCCATGGGAAGGGGGTGTTGGAGGATTCATACCATACTTGCGATGAAGCTTCTCGATGTCGAGGTGGATACGGCCCGTGGACGAGTGAGCGAAGCGCCATAGCTGACGTATGGATGAGCATCAGTGGGCATAGGTTTGTATGAGGGCGCGGCGTAATTACCAGCGAGGCGCGACCTAGCCAAGGGCCGGGATATTGTGCCAGAGGGTGAAAGTATAGATTGTACACAATCAGTGAAGCTCCGTATGTAAGCACCTGCGTCGGTTGATCAACATGAAGCACTCTTGTTGGTCGCCGGAGGTCGAGTGAGAAAGAACCTACCAACACTACAACGCCTTGCCATCCCAGGCCCGTCGCTTGCACCCATGAGGGCGTTGTAGAGTCGAGCCTCGTCCCGTTAAGGTCCATGATGAATCGCCTTCCTGGGTTCAAGCCTGACAAGGGGCACTGTAAAGACACAAATCGGCCACAGCAGCTGGATTTTGCATGTGGTTATCGAGCTTGGACCGGGGAAGCAGAAGCAGAAGCACAACGAGATCTCTCAAGGCCACTCACTCACTCACTGTTCATGGACACAGCAGCAGAGTTGCCACCCCTTCTCGTTTGGAGTGAGATCAGTCTTTTTCTTTCTCCTTCTTCTTTCTTTTCTTTCTTCTCTTTTCTCATTTCTTTTCCTTTTTGCCGACATGTTGACGTGTAACTCAAATAGTCAAAGTTCCGAGTCTTGCAAGGATGCGTGCGTGTCCGGGGACGGGAGAGAGAGACGGGATGACAGCGCACGCTTATTCTTCCAATGATAGATGGCCCCTTTTGGGACGAATCCGACTGGACCAGTCAGAAAAATACAAAAAGACACGCGAACGGAATGGGACTCGAGGCGGGTCCCGATCCCCCATCGGGATGTGATCCCCTGCGTCCGAATGGGGTCATTGGGGCGCAAATTGCCGGATCGGAATCTTACGCAAGTCCGATTCCCCGGAGTTTTCACGTTGAGGATTGTCTTGGGACATTCTTTTCGATTTAACCATCTCTGCAAATCAAGCTGGGCGGCAGGCTACCGACTAGATTCGATTCTCACTCACCTCATTGGTAGGTAATGAAGTCAACAGAGAGAATTTATGAATATTGCGAACCAAACCAATCGTAGTTATTTGAGATATATCCCGTTTGGCGTTGACAGCATGCTACCGTGATGCTCCGATACAATTCTAAATGGCCCGACTCACCGAGTGTCGGTAAGCGTCTGCTGGAACGCCGTCATCTTGGTCGGCCATTCGCCGAACCACTGAGTCCTCAAAGAGGCCGTCGGCTCCTCGACCTCGGTCCAGCGGTCGCCCAAGGTGACGATGACGCGACCATTCCAGCGGCCTCCCGATTGTACCTCGGCCGGGTCGTCCCTCCCGTACGCCTCAACCTGGCGCCCCTGCGTGGCCGTGGCCGAGAACACCAGGGCCAGGCCGACGTGGTACGCGCTACTCACGGGCGCGCCGGCCTGGATGATCGGGGCCGCCAGGTTGCCTGGCAGCAGCTTGGAAATAGTAGCCGCCGGCGCGACGCCGTTGATCGTCGCCCCCAACTTCTTGATCCGAGGGCGCAGGGCGCGGATCAGGCCCACCAGCTGTCCCGATGCCCGTAGTAAGCAACACGCCATGGCCTCCAAATCTGCATGTAGATAGACGCCTTGAGAACTTACCGCGAGTTTGGAGGCGCTGTACACCGGCAGGCTTACCTCGGGAGAATAGGCCGTCGCGCTGGTGGTGATGACCAGGCTTCCGCCGGGGCTCTGCTTCGCAAATCTGCTCAGCGCGAGCTTGGCCAAGCTGACTGTCGCCCGGAAATTGACATCGAGCACATCGTACCGCGGCTCCGCCAGCTCGCCGGCGTCGTCCAAGGTGTCAGCGAAATAGTCCGCCTCCTCCGACACGCCGGCGTTCGCGACGACGATGTCGACGTGCGGCATCTTGCGGAAAACGGCCGCGAGCTGCGCCCAGCTCGCGACGTCGCACTGGTGGAACTCGATGGTGCCGTCGACGACCGGGCCGAGCTTTTCGGCTCGCGCGCCGTCGTCGACCTGGCCTGGGATCATGAAGATGTCAAAGGCCCAGTCGATCGGCACCCGGTCGAGGACGTGCACTTTGGCGCCCTTGGAGGCGAAGATGCGCGCTGCTGCCAGCCCTATGCCGGACGAACCACCTGATCCATGTCAATCTGGTCAGAGATCGGATCATGGGGCAAAGGCCTTACCTGTGAGCACCACGTGCTTGCCATCGAGCCGTGGGATCTCGTCAATGTCGAGGTGGAGAGAAGTCATTGTCCGTCGTCTCGGGTGCCGCCGGAGCTGGTCGTGTCTGCTCGATCGATGTCCGCCTATGTCAATTCTGGCCCGAGGGCGTCTGGTTTTCTGGGCTGCCTTTTTACCATTTTAGTGCCCAGCCGTCGTGAAGACGGTCGAAGCGACGCTGAATCGGCGCCATGCCCGGGCCTCACATCAAACATTGAAACCTGAATCGGCACCATGACCATGTCCATGTCTGCCCAGAGATCCCATCCCGGTTCGTGACAGGGATTTGTTCCTTGCATGTTACCCCAAGGGGAAGGCCAGCATCACTCTTGGGGAACAGTGGTTGGCCCAAGACAAATGCCCAGCTTCACTTTCGGTCAGCGTAAGCCGCAGTGAAGGCGTCCCGAACCTCCGGGCTCTGGATCCGGCATGTTGGTAGTGATGGTGATCCTCGATCCTCTTGTCCGCTGCGCAAGGACCACATCGAAGCAACAAATGCCTGTCCGAAATCAGCTTGGTTTCCAGGCAGAAGGGGTCCCCGCCGTTGGCATTGGTAACATGTACAATAACTTGACGCAGCGGCGGGTTCCCTCTGTCGATGGGATAGAGGTGGCTGGTTACAGGTCCCCGCTTCTTCTCCCTCTTTCACATAATTCGACACACCGAGGCCTGCAATGGTGTACTTGCAAGGCATCGCCTCTCTGCTCATCGGGCTCATTGTCTACAGACTGTACAGGCTTGGGCACCACGTCCGCGAGGCCAGAAAGACGGGCATCGGATATGTCCTCACGCCATTTCTAGAAACAGAGATTGTGGCCCAGTTGGCCACACTGGTTCTCCGCAAGCTGTACTCGAGCCAGCTAGACGCAGGAACCGGATGGCCAACATGGTGTCGATTCATGATCAAGGACTGGTCCTGGGAAGATAAACGGGCCGCCCACGATCAGTACGGCGACGTTTTCTTAGCTGTGTCCCCGGCCGGCATCATATGCTACGTTGCCGATGCGGATGTGGCGTGGGATGTCTTGAACCGTCGGCATGACTTCACCAAACCCAGAGACAAGTACAGTAAGTCCAATTTGTGGCGCTTCAACTCTTCGTGGTCTGACGACGAGCTTTAGAGATTCTCGAACCCTACGGCCCAAACGTCGCGACCGCCGAAGGCAGCACATACCGCTTCCATGTCCGCATAACCGCGCCCCCATTCTCCGACGGCAGCGGCGCAAACGAGCTGGTGTGGCAGGAAACCACGAGACAGACCAGCCTCCTCGCCGACAAGTGGGAGCACTCCCCGCCCCAGAACATGGACGACGCCATCAACGCCCTGACGCTGGCCGTCATCTCCTTCGCCGGCTTTGGCAAGAAGATCGCCCCCGCAGGCCAGGCGCAGACGCGGGACGACGTCCCCGCGGGATACGCCATCAGCTTCCTCCAGGCGCTGAGCGACGTGACCAGATTCATGCTCCAGATCCTCGTCTTCCCGACCTGGCTGCTGGCCCTCACGCCTTATGCCGGCGCGGCCCTCGCCAAGACCCAGCTCGAGCGCTACATGCAGGAGATGATCCGTCGCGAGAAGGCGTCCATTGAGACCGGCAAAGACGCCCGGACCGGGCCGCGGGGCAATCTGCTCAAGTCTGTGATGCAGGCGTCTCACCACAACTCGCAATCGGCGGCGACGGGGCGGGACGATAGCCTGGGCCGGGGGTTCAGCGAGAGCGAGGTCATGGGCAACCTCTTCATCTACTTGCTCGCAGGTGTGTGTTTTCGTGATTCCGGGTGTAGGTGTTGGCATGGTTCGTCGCTGACTCTGTTTCCCGTGGTGAAGGCTACGAGACCACCGCCAACGCGCTCGCGTACGCCCTCATCACGCTCGCCTTGCGGCCCGACGTCCAGGTCCGCGTCGCAGCAGAGATTGACCGAGTCCACGACCAGGCAGCGGCCGAGGGCCGGACGGAGCTCGACTACTCGACCGACTTCTCGAGGCTAGAGTACACCTACGGGTTTATGGTAAGCATCGCCGTGATGAACACCTCTTCCCGGCCTATATCTGCATGCTGAGAACTGACCGACCCGAATCAGTACGAGACCTTCCGACTGTATCCCGGCGTGACCCTAATCACGAAAATGTGCAAAACGGCCCAGAACCTGCGGATATCCGACCCCTCGACGGGGCAGACGCGGACAGCCACGCTACCGGCCGAGTGCAGGGTATACCTCTCGGCGCCGGCGATCCACTACCATCCGCGATACTGGCCGGAGCCCACGGCGCTCGAGCCGGAGCGCTGGATGCGCAAAAGCTGGGCCAAGAATCATGACAAAGACGAGCCGTCCTCCGCCGCCGCCGCCGGGCAGGCCGGCAAGAAGAAGCGCGTCGTCGTGGCGGCCGACAAGACGCGACAGATGCGCGGGACGCTCCTCACCTTCTCGGACGGGTCGCGCGCGTGCCTGGGCCGCAAGTTCGCTCAGGCCGAGTTTGTCGCGTTCCTGGCCGTCTTGCTGCGCCGCTTCGAGGTCTGCTTCCAGCCGGGCGTCGACGCCGAGCAGGCGCGCCGCGACATCGACCTCAAGTCGGCCGGGAGGGTTACCCTGGCCCCCGTGGACGGGTTCCGGCTGGCGGTGCGCAGAAGGGTTCCCGGCGGGACTGCCTGATGGGCTGGAAGGAGGCATCGTGCTGGGATGAATGGCTGCGTGGGCATCGTACCCCTGGACCTTTCAAGTTCACGCCGCCGCTGCTCTGCCCCCAATCCCGTGGGGCTTTGCTAAATGAAGAAATAAAATCGTGTACATGCAGATACATCTCAACCGCCCCTTGATGAGACATAGACATGGACATGGGCTAGGGCAGGGATCCCATTTGACTACCCCATCTGGCAAGGTGCCATGCATCATCCTTGCATCCTCGTCCGGCCTGCGTCGCGGCCTCACCCGAGTCTCGTGTCGATGACTTGTCGTACTATTTCTCTCCTTCACCACGCGTCGAAGCATTCAGAGAACTAAGCTACACAATCCTCTCACCCTTTCATTTGTGTCCATTGTCGATTTGCTCGTCTTCCAAACTGGTCTCTCCTCGCCGAGTCCGTGATCTCGTTCTTCCCCACCCATATCTCACATCAGAGGGCCTCAGCAACATTCATTCTCGTCATGGGTGCGCCAGTAGTTGAGGAGCCCAGGGTTGCTGAGCCTCAACCGCCCGTCTCTGACCAAGGTGTAGACCACGATACTGCCAGACAGCCTAGTGGTGACTCCGGCGAGAGCCTGACTGGAATCCGGCTTGTGTCCTGTCTTGCCGCCCTGCTCATATGCAACTTTGTCGTCTCATTGGACATGGTGAGCCCCCTTCGGAGCCGCTTCGGGGCCGATATGCAAATGATGGAACTTACTGGACAACCAGACAATTCTGGCGACGGCCATCCCGCGCATCGTCCAGGAGTTCAACAGCCTCGAGGACATCGGCTGGTACGGCTCGTCCTTCTTCCTCACCATCTCGGCCTTTTCCCAGTTCTGGGGCAAGACTTACACCTACTTCTCCCTCAAATGGGTGCTGATGACTGCCATCGTCATCTTCGAAGTCGGCAGCCTCATCTGCGGTGTGTTTTCCACGCCCAAGCTACCCTTTGCAGACTCATGGCAGCCTGTCGAATAATTCCTCATTTTTTTAATTTCTTTTTGCTAACGCACGCTTAAACCGCAGCCGTCGCGAAGAATAGCACGACCCTCATCGTGGGCCGCGCCATCACGGGCGCAGGCGGCGCCGGCATCACCAACGGCTGCTACACCATCATCGGTGTCGTGGCCAGGCCCGAGAAGCGCCCCGCCTACACCGGCCTCCTGGCCGCCATGTACGGCTTCGCCAGCGTCATCGGCCCGCTGATTGGGGGCGCGTTCACCACGAATGTGACGTGGCGATGGTGGTACGTGTTTTTGGCGGCAGAACTCCCCGAAGCAGCGCAGAAAAGAAGACACCCCGGCTGACCCTCTGAACCGTTCCAGCTTCTACCTGAACCTGCCCATCGGCGGCGTCGCAACCTTCCTCCTCCTTTTCGTTGCCCGCCTGCCATCCTCCAAGATGGTCAAGACGACGACCAGAGAAGCGCTGCTCAACATGGACCTCGTCGGCGCCGGACTCGTCATCGCTGCTCTCGTGTGCTACCTGCTACCGCTACAGCAGGCCGGGACCACCAAGCCGTGGCGTTCGGCGACCGTGATTGGGCTGCTCGTGGGCTTCTTCCTCCTGCTGGCCGTCTTCGCCCTCCACCAGGCGTGGCTGGGCGAGAGGGCCATGATGGTCCCGCGGCTGATCAAGCAGCGGCGCACGGCGTCGCTCGCCGCCTTCAACTTCTTCATGGCCGGCTCCTTCTTCACCTTTGTCTACTACCTCCCTATCTACTTCCAGGTCATCGGCGGCCAATCGGCGCTCGGGAGCGCTGTGCAGAACCTGCCCCTGATCCTCGGGTCGACCGTCTTCGGCATCGTCGGTGGCGTCCTCATGGTTCCCGTCGGCTACTTCCACGTCTTTCTGATCTCCGGGGCCGTCCTGGTCGCCGTCGGCGGGGGCCTACTGTGTAGTCTGCAAGTGGACCTGGACGTGGGGAAGCACGTTGGGTACCAGCTCCTCGTCGGCGTGGGCGCCGGGCTGTGTTTCCAGGCGCCGGTCATGGCCGGCCAGGCGTTTTCGCCGCCGGCCGACGTTGCTAGCACGACGGCCATTCTTCTGTGTGAGTGCAAGCACAACTTCGTCCCGAAAATGATGCTGTAATGACCGAGACTAACACGGCTTATTTGATCCGGAGACAGTTTTCCAGACAATGGGCGGAACCGTGCTCATCTCCGCCGCCCAGAGCATCTTCACCAACGGCCTAGTCAACGCCCTGAACTCGGCCGGCTTCCGCAACATCGCCCTAGTCCTCTCAAGCGATACGACCGACCTCGGCAGCGCGCTCACCCCAGACGAGCTGGCCGTGGTGCTGCCGGCTTACCTCGCGGGCCTGCGGAACGCGTGGGCCATGGCGACGGTTTGCGGCGGAGCAGCTCTGGTCGCGAGCGCCGTTGCTAGGTTTGAGAACATCAGGACCGCGCCGGCGCAGCAGAAAGGCGCTGTCACTGAGATTAGGGGAGACGGCAAGCATTCCGGATCTTCGTCCCCTGACGACGGCTCCGCCGAGAAGCGTGCAGGCAACTAAGTAGTTGTAAGGTGTGTCATTCGGAACTCCTTAACGGAATCGCCGGGGGTTCAGAAGCCTTGTAGGCAGATTTCGTCTTTACAGGTCAGTACCTATCAAGAGCACATGTTTGTATCAGGTTGTGTTACAAAGTTAGGAAAGCTTTGTTAGGTTAGTACTGGGCGTAATATTATTTGATTTAATAAAGTACGGATATTATACGTGTATCTATATAACTATTTGCCCTCTATAACAACCCTACTGTATACATAGCCCCTTGGTATAACTGGTATTTATACCTAAGGCTATAAGCAAATTAGTTGGCCTAGTGTAGTATATATCTAATAACTTTACAGCTAACTTACCCCTTATACGTATTCATATCGCTAATATCACTAGGTTTCCTTAGTAGCTCTACTTCGCTCCGTAATCTAACAATTACTCCGTATATGTGCTGATTGCTGTCGTCTTTAGGATAATCAACAACACCGCCATAATTCTTGCTTGAAGCTCTAACGTAGCGATAAGAACTGTCTTTAATTACACGATTTCAACGAATAGTAGGCCGAGTTTCTTACAGCGTCAACCGTATGGGAACATGCAGACTCCGGCTTGCGGGTAGTGACCAGACTGGAGTATTATACCCGGCCGGGCAAGTTCAATGCGCGTCTGACACAACTCATCGACCTTAATCTTCCGACACTATATCTGTGAAGAAACTACGAAAATCGCCATCGTCTAATAAGTTCTTCATGTGCTCCCTGTGCATAGTAATCTGTATCTCTGCCGATCCGTCCCTGCGGCGCGGCATGACAAAGCATATGCCGTCAAATATGCCCTCGGGGAAGCGGAAAAAGTCTGCCGTCTCCTGCTCCCCAAAGGTGCGACCCCAATTCAACTCATGGAAGCCGAGACCGTAAATGGAACTAAGCACGATGTCGTTGGCAAGCCATGTCGGATACAGCAGCCCCAGAGCGCTGACGTCCGGGATTGACGCCGCGAGCTCCAGCGCCTCCTGGATCGCCTTGGGCTTCTGATGGTCTTGGAGACTCGCCCTCACGAGCTGCGCGACGGCCCCCCAGGACAAGCGACCCGACAGGTCCCGTGTCGTCGACTCCCCCCTGCTGTATAGGACGCCGTTGCCCAGGTAGCTCGCGCTGATGGGCGGCTTGAGGAGCCGGCGCACGTCCATCGCCGTCATGAGCGTCGAAGGCGCGTCGGAGAAGGAGGGTCCGGGCTGATGTTGCTTTGTACGCGCTCTGATGATGCTGCTCCAGAGAATGGCCGCCAGCGAATCGGCTGTAGACACCCACACGGCGGCGTTGTTCGCCTTGGCTTCGGCGGAACACCTGTCCTTCAGACGTTGGATGCCGTCGTTGCTGATGGAGAGAATGCGGGTTACTGGGTCCATTGGGGGGAGCTTGGCAGCCAGGACGGTGCTCGATTCCTCTTTAGGGCGGTAGTCCAGCCCCAACATTTGCCATGAGCGGGGGTTGCCTTTCAGGGTGCGGTATTTCGACGGTTGCACGCTCGGGTTCAAGGTCTTGAGATCCGATGGGGTAGGACGGAAACGCGGCGTCGGTTCCGAACCCGACTTGGACTCCGGCCCAGTCACTTTGGCGTTCTCGCCAGATATGTCGGAGGCGTGCCTCGCCAGGGCCGCCATGACGGCGATGACGCTCGTGCCGTCCATCAAGACGTGGGATGTGTTGAATGCCAGAAAGCATCCCCCGTCGATGAAGGTCGCTCTCGCAGCGGTCGTCCGACGGCCGGCAGAGTCTGACACCGCTCTCGACGGCATGACCAAAGAGGGCGGGAGGCACCGACGTGGCATTCCCAGTTCCTTCAGCTGTTGGTACGACAGATTCAGCTCGCCCCTGCCATCCTTGACCTCGAGTTCGGGAACGGATCTGGGTGCTTGGAGTGTCTTGGTCCCGGGGCGGCTGGTTCCATCGTTTGATGGCAATATAAAGCCCCCGAGAGCTGGGTTCTCCTCAATGAGACGTCCGTACGCGCGGCCGAGGATATCGCTGGTGCGTGACTGCCGGGAGTTAGGACATGGAAAGCAGAGGACATGACAGTTGTCAATGTCGGGCATGATGTCATCCAGGGGTCCTAGGGTCCAGAGATTGGCCATGTTGGCGGTAGTTGAGACTGGACTTTGGGAAACGTTTGACGTGGGGATCCAGCCTGCTGCGACTGAGAGACGTGAAGAAATTCAAGTATTCAGTATCGATACATGTACAGCCAACCATACCGCGCGGATACACGGCACATCCAGTATGTGTACGCGTGCGTACATAATGTTAACGTTGAACCCCTGTCAATCAGAAGTGTCGGGGATTTGGCCGATTACCCCATGGAGTAACAATACCCATCCCCGATGGATTTGGCGAGCATCCAACATCAATGCATGAATACATTCCATGTATTCAACCAAACTCGTTCAACCCCGCCTCCGAGACGCAAATGTTTGCACGCGCCCCTAACAGCTTTACTAGTAAGGGCCGTCGGAAAACCCTTGGCTTACCGTCCTGCCCCTTTCTGGGCCCTGCAGGGCACGGCAAAGGTGACCATAATCAGAGCCGAGGCGTGTGCAAAGGACTTCCATCCTCGACCCTTCAAGACTACGCGGACATGTTCAAGCTAGTAGATGTTAGCGCGGAGCCAGGCACTTCGGTCCTTCTCCTCGCAGATCTGCATCTCGCGCATGGGTCAATGTCGGCCATGCTTCGATCAAGGTAGTAAGAAGGCATCGGGATGTGGTTGACGTACCCCAAGAGGACCATGTCTGTGATAATGATGAGAGGACTTGCGCCCTGAAATACACCGGGCAGTGCTATACCGCGCAGTTAAAAATGGTGACCGCTAATCTCCCTTCCCTGTACTACACTGCACCCAAAATGGATCAGCTTTGGCGTATAGATCCATTCGCCGTCCTGGGCTTCCACTACAGGGTCTATCAGACGGTTCTCTACTGCTGTTCCGGCGTACGTGTGTCGCCATTCTTGCCGCCCATCTCGTCTAGTCATGTTATGCCATATCTGGACTTCACTGTTACCAACAGGCTGCAATGGAATGACTAACCAACTGCCCAGGTCCTCTCCACATTCCTCGTTTTCGCCCTGTACCAGTGGTACTTTCACCCGCTCTCCCGCTTCCCGGGTCCTAAACTAGCTGCCATCAGTAACGTAAGTCGCAGCGTGTTTCCTCAAACCTTCTCAAAAAGTCTAACAGCGTCATAGTTTCCTTACAGTCGGAGTTACTTGGGTGGCCGACAGCCGTGGGACATTCTCAAACTACACGACCGATACGGTATGATCGGTCCACCTGTCCATTCATCCCCCTGGTTCGCGAAGGGATCTTGAACCCCGGGGCGCTGACGATCTTCCCCTCGCAAGGCCCTGTTGTTCGCATCTCCCCCAATGACCTCTCCTTCAACACGGCCAAGTCCTGGTCCGACATCTACGGTGTTCGCAAGGGCCAGGCGAGTTGCTTCATCAAGAGCAACTTTTACGATGGGGGAAACTTCGCCGACCAGGCTCACTCCATCGTGAGCGAGCGCAATCCCGAGAAGCACCATCAGATGCGCAAGTTTCTGTCCCGCGCCTTCTCGGACACGTCGCTCAAGGAACAGGAGGCGTTGATCAACACCAAGATTGACCGTTTTGTCGAGCGGGTCGGAGAGGGAGGGACGGTCGACTTCACGCACTGGTTCAACCTGTTGACGTTTGGTAAGATTTGACGCAGTCGATACAGATCTCCTTCTTCGGACTTGCTGACGCGCTTTCATATTCAAACGGCAGATATTATTGGAGAATTGGCTTTTGGGAGGGACTTTCAGGGCATCGAAACCGGTATGACAACACCTCGAGCTGCGAAGGGGACTGGGTCACGGTTGACGAATCCCCTTACGTGACGAACTCTATCCTAACCACGCGCGCGTTTCTGTAGGCCAAACTCATTTCTGGATCAACGACGTTCTGGGTAGCATGTCACAAGCGAGTGTTTCGGACACGTTGGCGCGGTTTCCTATTCTCGGAAAAGTTTGGCTGGTTTGCAACCCGGGTTGGATTTCCAAACTCATGGAAGCCGCGACGAGACACCAAAAGTACACCATAGAGTTGACCACCAGGTGAGATAAAGCACGGCTGTCCTCTCAACAACACTCGAACGTCCCGCAACCTCGAAAAGGGAAAACTTCTATGACTCTGTGAACATATGGCTGACCGGTAATGGGACGGGGCAGGCGTTTGCAAGAAGACACTAAGTCAAAGCACCCACTTTTCGGTCACCCCTGCATTTCGGTCACCCCAAAAATGATACTATCACAACCACCACTACCACTTTATTCACTTT
>JASUDE010000097.1:96268-130190 GCA_034509685.1 Colletotrichum cereale | reverse complement strand
TGCCCCCCCCCCCCCCCCCCCCCCTTTACCCTTGGTCGAGTGCTTTCGACCCTCGCCTGAGCTCTGACACCGCCTCTGTGCCCTGGCCTGGCAGCCCACGTGTACACATACTATGGCTTCCAAGTGACAGACTGACAAGACTGACAGAGGACGGTGTAAGAGAAGACATGGCTGGTTTGAGGGGGGATGTTTGCGGCGGCGGTCAGGTAAATCCCGGTACGTATCCGTATCCGTGTGTTTGTACCTGACGGACCTCCAGGGAACATCCAGCCTGTCCTCCTCTCTCCCTGCCTCACCGTCACGCCGCCATCGCGATGGATGTGATATGTGCCTCGCGACCCTAACATTAGTGCCCGGCTGCCCACAATTGCGCAACGCCAGGTCGTAATGGACGATGTGACAGAGGGGGAGGGGAAACCTTCCTCCTCACAGAGACGCTCTCTCCCCCAAAAGTCTGCAACTCTACACGTGTAGCCCGTCCTCGAGCTGGCCGCTAGGGACACAAGACGCAAGACACGTGTGACAGAAACGCATGATATTCGCGGGGCCGGAAGTGTTCGCGCACACAATGTGCAGTTACGCAGTACAGCGAGTTACAGCACTGTGGGCGGGTGTGTGGTGTTTGTGTCGTCGAGTGTGGCCGTTGCGACAAGGTCTGCGAGATCCGCTTCCCGGCAAGGCACCCCGTTTGATGTGTTCCATCCGGGTTGTTTCTGGTAATGCCCAGCAGCACTCTAATTGATGAGCTGTACGACTGCCTACTGCTACTGTACATACACAACACCAGGGGGGGGGGGGGGGGGGTTTATGTCTATGGGGTACTCTGTAGAATAATCCCAGATGCTCAGCCGGCCACAAATCCCCATCATGACACCCGACGACGACGACGGACTCATGCAAACAAACATGCAGAACAAACAAACATGCAGAACAGCGCCAGCACCGAGAGACGGAGGAGATGGGCCGATTGTTCGAGACTTGGCTTTATGCGCTTGCGAACCCGCCCACTAGTCACTACACAGTAGTTCCTACATACAGTCTTCCTCCTCTTCCTCGGCCACGAAATGACTTGCACACGCGCGCGCGCACGCTGGCGCCGGGCCGCCGGTGTAAGTCGCCGTTCTTCTCTGGGCAAGCCCCGCCGCCGCCGCCTCCCGTCACCGCCAGCAGGAAACAGACAACCGCAGAGAAACGGTCGAGAACGCTGCCCGAACCGAGGTGCGTTTCCGCGTTTCCGCTTCCCCCTTTTCGCGTAGAGTTCCCGGCTCCCATGGTTGGTCTGATCTAGCGCTTGCTTTACCGACGGAGCAACACACCATTCTACTCTGTACTACCAAGTAGTCTCGGCGAACTTGGGCGTGTTAGTGTGAACCCGGACTGGAACGAACCATAGTCCCCACAGTCAAAAGTGCGTCTTCTCATTCTAGGAAGCCATCGTGATCTTCCACGATGGATCCTCATGTCTGAAAAATTCCTTACACCTCCACCCGTCCCTAGCCTATTCTACGGATACTCTTCGTCGTCCTCCGCCGAGGGAACGTGCTCCTCCCCCCACAAACAGCATCGTGAGCGTGGATGACAAGCCCGGCTTGACACAGCTCTCTTTCCACCTTCTGCGAAGAGAAAGGGAAAAAAGCAGAAAGAAGAAAAAGGAAAAAACCAGAAACGGAGGGGGGGGGGGGGGGGTAACCCCGGCTGCGGGACGGGAAACAAGGTGGACGGGGGTGTGTCATGGGTTTCCCGTCTCCGCTTCCAAGGCCACCCGGCCACTCACGGCGTTTCTCTTACGTGTGGATAGGGTCACCATGGTCGATGGAATTTTTTTTCTCTTTCTTTCTGTTTGAATTTTTTCTTCGGTCCGGCGACTTCCATCGTCAGCCAACGCCCGAGGCCACGATGTCTTCAATTCCGATCCAGGAGACTACTCCCCCTCCCCCCCTGGTTCCTCTGGCCCTCTGGATATTGGGAGAGGGGCTGTAAAGGAGCTCCCGGGGTGGAGCTCCGTCAAATAGTCATCGCTCGAAGCTTCAGCCGCGCATCTACGGATATCAAATCCTTCAAAAGTGAGTGAAAGCCTGCCATGTATCCGTAAGGACCTAGAAAATTTTCACTCCTCAAGAACCCCTCCACAGGGAGGGATCGCCTCCACCCTTGATTCTTTACCTTTTGATGACATCCACTGATGCCCACCACATGTCACTGCCACGGCTGCAGACTGGGGCACGGAGCTACTGTACATACGCAGTAGGAACTACTACGTAGAGCTGGAGCTGGGCGGACGAGCTATCGAGATGGAAAGATTTTCTGACGCCGCCCCGCCCCTTGTCCCTCCCCCCCCCCCCTGCCACGAACAGACAGGATGGAAACTCGTTCCTGGGCCCCCCAGAGGGAAGGAGATCCAACCGTTCCATCACGATCCAGAGCCTCTGCCCAGGCTTCCCGATCTCGGCGCTATTCTATCTTCGGGCAACGAGCCACAGTTCCTGCAGCCCTGCTACAGTACCTACGTTGAAGGGGACGGGGGTGTGGATTTACCACGTAATCGTACCCCTCTTGTACTCCGTGCCGGATACTTGCGGCGCGCATCGTAGCCAACATGATGTCAGCATCCAACTGTTGCACCAGCCGTCCACTCTTTCTGGGTGGTTCTTTTCCATGGAGAGTTTGCTCCTGTCCTCTGTATGTGTGTACGTAGTATGTTCCTTGGTCGAGCTTTTCTCCATGAGCATGTTTCGTGATCATCCATCCCCGCTGTTTAATGTTTTCCCCCCTTTCCAGCGATCCTCTGTCGATAATGATGACTCGGGGGAAGGTAAAAAAAAAAAAGTGAGAAAAAAAAAAAAAAAAAGACCCCGTAATTATGGAACCCTGAGGAAATGTCGTCACCGCTGGCCTTGGCCGAAGCTGGTCTAGCGATGCTCATCGGGGGAGGCGACGAACCGTCCGCCGTCGGACCGTGACCGGGTCACCGAGCCGGGTCAGGGTCCTTCTCGGTGATCCGGGAGGCATGCCGAGACCGCCCCACCGCCACGCTGCCGACGGCCTTTGTCGGTCCTGTCTTTTGATGCTTTTCGGTTCCCCCTAGCTGTATTCTAAACTCTACCCGTTCGACTCCCAACCTTTAATGTTGAGGAGGGGAACCCAACAACGAGATCCGACAATAGCACCACGCTCACCACAACCGGCGGACGGACCGTTTGAGAGGCCTGGAGGGCACAAGCCGCAATCCCCCGGGCAAAGCCCCCCGACCGCCCCAATCGCATAGGGGGGGAGCCGTCCCAAGTAGGCATGTTCCTTGTGAAACGTCGACAAGCCGCCGGTCCGAACTTGCTGAGCGGGCCGGGAAGAGGGAACGCAGAAGAAAAATCTTAAAATGGACTGACTTGACCTTTTCCCAGCGGCGGAAGCCAAAGCATTGGAGGCAAAGGTTTGATACCACACTCGAGCCCTCCCCCCCCCCTTCACCACGTGGTCTTCTTTGGATCGTCACGGCCGGTTTGTTCTCTCAGAATGGCGCGGGAACGGGCCCCCCTCGACTGACGGCGCACCGAGTGCAAACCGGCCCCATCTTTGCCTTCCAGAAGGTTTTTTTTCTCCCTCTTCTATTTTCCTTCCCTCGTTTTCGCGGACAGAGACGACGAGACGAGGCTGCGCCCGCCCGGTTCGTCAAAACTCCAGTCTGTCCCCTAATTATGGACATATCCCGCTTTTCTCTGGCCTCGGACTTAGTCTTCTTCTCTTCGAACAGATACCCTCCCCCCCCCCCCCTCTCACTTACAACAGCAAACACCATAACCAAGTGAAACCCCGCGCGGACAAGAGACCAAGACAAAGCCTCAACTCAACCACAACCACCCCCCCTTTTCCCAATGCAATGCCAAGACCCTTCTTCTCCCCCAGGTTCTGCGGTCCCTCCTTCCCCCGCATTTTGCTCCCCCCTCAAGTAGCGTCGTGAGGCGGGCGGGATCGTCAAAGCTAGCCCAGCTACAGTAGAAAGAGAAAACCCCAATAAAATAAGGGAGAAAGAAACCTCGTTCGTGGCGCAATTCGCCCGTCTCTGCATCTCCGCGGGATGGCACGTCACGTCATGTGAGCCCGCTTAACGTGGTGTTTTCCTTCGTTGCCCGGCCCCCCCAGTCCGTCACGTCAGTTTCCCCCTCCCCGAGTTCTGGATAGTGGTCATATCGAATCAAGGTAGGTCCCAGTACATTGTAATTAGGAAGCAGTAGTCATAATCTGTCCCGGCTTGCCCAGGCGCTGGGGCTCCCGACGAGGTCTCATTTCAAAAAAGGGAACTTTGCGAATAGGACGAAACCCGCGCCAGAGCCACCTTTAGAGGACAAAGGAAAAGGGACAAAATTGCCCATGTCGGTGGCCTGTTCTTTGTGTACTTGTTCCGGCTGCGGCGTCGCCCGGTGGCCGACTTTCTGGAAACGTTCGGTTTCACCCTCTTCCTCACACCCCCCACCCCCCCCCCTCTTCTCCCTCGGAGATGTCCAAGACAATGTCATTGAGGAACGTAGAACAATATGCGCCGCCAATGCTGTCATTCCTACATAGCGCCGTGCGACTTCTTTCTTGGCCCCCTCGAAGCTCTCTCCTCGGGCCTGGAATTTGGTCTGTTTGCACGACAACGGAACACCCCTCTACCCCCACTTTCTCTCTTCCGCGACCCTCTTCGCGGTCCAAGAGAGCCTAGATGCGGTCTTGTCGACGTCCGGACTCCGCAGAGAGCCTCCTTGGCTCGACTAGGCTTCGAAGAGGGGCCTGGAACGCCGATGCCAACCGTTTGGACGCACCAAACAACTGCGCTGCTGTTACATAATGGCGTCGGGCCCAGGCAAGGGTGTGGCGCGCTGCGGGCCATCGTTCGATCTATAAACACCCGCGGCTCGGCGTGGGAGGGCGGAAACACCGCAAACCGCGAACCGCAAGCGAACAGGAAAGGAAAAATTCTCTGCTAGCCCTGCTGCCCCGACTAGTGCGTCGCTGCTCTTTCGGACATCACTCGCTGACTGCCAGGCTTACGCTTACCGAGCGCATCTCCATGGAGAAAAGGGGGCGGAGAAAGCGAGGGGGCGTAAGTCTCTCGAGTCGCGACAAGGTCGCGTGAGGATTGCCGTCTGTTCGCCTCGTCTTCCCACGTTTGCCTCCCGTCCGTGTGGTGCGTTGCGTGCCCGTCTGGTCTCAAGTCAAGGTCAGCAGGAAAAGCGTTCGGTCTCAGTTTGGACGCTGCGAGGTGTTTTGAGAGTCCAAGTTCTCTTTCTTGTTCGCTTTGAAGTCGTTTCCGTCAAGAGATTGCGTCTCTGAGGCTATACCATCATTGTGAGGACATGATGATCCACTCATCCGATGTTCCGGCATTCACTCGCGATTCTTCCGAGATTTTTAGCTTCGTGGCTTCCGAGAACACCGGACTTTTGGACCGGATAAGTGGGGTGTTGCATACGGAGTAGAACGGCAAATCCGTGTGGGATGACCCACTACGGCTTGGGTGATCGGGTCCGGCCGGACCCAAACATAGATACGGGCTCCTGCTATCCGGTTGCGTGCGCCCGAAAGCCGTGATCCACATTTACCGTCATGTCTCGGCACAGAACGGTGCATTCGACTGGAGAGATTGAGTTGGCGGCGACGATCGACCTGGCCCCTGGTCGTTGTATCTCTGTGCCAAATTATCTGGGTGGAGAAAATGGTTGTCAAGCTGCTACTCCGTATTCTGCAAGACTTCAATTGAGGCCGCACCGCCTGCTATCCACTAGGAGGCAATTGCGAGCAGCGATTGAAGTTGACTGACCATCAAGGACAGCCCGTCTCCTGTACCGGTGCCGTGCCCGCCCATGCTCGGTATCTATCCTGGCTTCGGTGCGGTGAAATGCGGCAGGGCAATGAGAATCGGGGGTTTCCAGATGAACCGACCTGCGGCACTTCGGCACGCACTAGGCGAGGGCATTCCGGAAAAGAATCTATGAGAGACAGCTTCAGGGGGCCCGGGGGAGCCCCGGTCTATTGTTAGTACACTCTCGGTGGCAATGCTCTGTCCGGTCAGTGCGTCTTCTCGGTCGCGCCGCCAGGTCTGAGTGGGAACACTGCCCCCTGTGGGCGAAATGAAAGGCGCAGGCAGTTGGCTGGCTTGCCGTCGGCCCTATGCCCGGGGGGGGGGGCAAACGTGTGACAGTCATGCGGTGAAGCATGTCGCACGATGGCTTGTCACTGAGTCGCTTTGGCTCGGTGAACGGGGGGAAGGGATAGCCGCACTCGTGAGAGATGCTGGGACTGCTGTGTGGTTGTCCCGGAAGAGTTGCGGCGGGAAGACGGGCAGGTCGGCAATCGACATGGTTCCGTGTCGGAAAACCCAGTTGACGTTGCTGCGGTCGTGAACTCTGAATGGCGGGTTGGCCGCACAGTTGTCGATGCCGTGTATCCGTAGAGAGATTGGGATTTAGCGGCGGGATGAACGTGTTTTCCAGCTCGGAGCCATGAGGGAGGATGGCCGGTGTGTAGTGTAGCTACAAATAAATACCAAAGGTACCGGTAGGTAAGTACCGGTAGCTACCTGGTGGCTAGTCTCAGTGCCTCGAGAAGGGGAGAGACAGCAGAGCTTACCGGTACTTTGCATTTGTGGCTCTTGACCAGGCGCTGGGGAGAAATGCATTGGTAACGTGAAACATGAGACAACAAGCATTTCCCCCGCAAGGTCTGTTTCTTTGGAGTTGATCGGATACATTCCCGTCGCTCCCACTTGGACAATTGGCCCGATGGCCGCGATAGGCCTCCAGGAGCATATCTCCCTTCCTTCCATCGGTCGCAGCGTCGCACGTGTCTATTCTGTATCGTTCGAGTATGCAGGTACTTTGTACTACACAGAGAGAGAGAGAGAGAGAGAGAGAGTGTGTGTGTGTGTGTGTGCTCGGTGTGCTTAAAGTTGGGGAGATTGGTCCGGGGCGGTATTAGTCGCTGATTGGCCGCGTGGGTGACCATTCCGCCGCCAATCCATCCCCTTTTTCTGGGGGGGGACCGGGTCGTAATTGCTGAGGCTAAGGACCGTTAAAAAGGGGACCCGGGACCAATCGTGTCAGCCAATCCCGGCTCTGTCGGCGTCGTGATTGAAAACGAAGCCGAGTGAAACACAGCCACATTCCCCCATTGTCGCTGGCATTTCTGGGAACGTGTGCGCGAATGACTGAGGGTGAGTTAGTGAGATGGATGGACATGTTTGAGCGTTAGTCAAGTCAGTAGGTGGAAAGGTGAAGGTGAGGGATAGGCGATGGCGTGCACGCACGCACGCACGCACGCACATTCGTTCCTGCCGCTGCCGTCCGTACTTGCATTCTACATTTGTCGTATCCGTCGTGCACTCCTTCCCTGTCTCCTCCCCCCTCCTTCCCCCCCCTGGACCCTGAGACGACCGCGCCCCTCTCCTGAATAGGCAGAGTGGCAGATTGCTTCACCTTCCTTCCTTTCCTTGCTTGTACCTACCTACCTCTAACTGCGCACCTTCCCCGTGTTATTCAAGGTACTTGGCCCCTTCCTGGCTTACCTATCCGTACTTACCTAGGTACCTGGGTAGGTACCTACCTACCTTACATTACTCTTTCCGAAATTCCATTCCCCATTCATCCGTTTCGTTCATTGATTCATTCACTCACTCATTCATTCCTTCCTAGATCATCCCTCCATCCCCTTCTTATCCTGTCTTGTCATTCCTTCCCTCCCTCGCACCCCCTCTCACCTTATCCAACTATCGCTTCTTCAAGCTTCTCAGACCAACTCAAAACATTCATTTTTCAACACTCCTTTCTGCGCCCGTCTCTCTCTCCCCCCCTCTCCCATCCAGACTCGGCGCTCGCCAACTACTTATTCGGCCGTTACCCCCCCCCCCCCCTTCGACGTCACTGCCTTGCATAAGAAATACCATTGGACGCGGGAGAATGCGATAGCAGGGGCACGGAATCCGGTTTTAGCAACAACCGACACAGGGGGAATCCACTCATTGCAGACGAGCCCGCCACCGCCCATCCGTCGTACCCGGGCCGAGGACTTTGAAGAAGACGAAGGAGGAAATCAGGAATAATTCACGACCTCGACACGACACACAGCTACAACGTGCACAACGGACATACGGGAAGGAAACCATCAATTGCCCTGACGCGACGTGACGAGGATCATCTGCACTTGAGTTGGAACCGAGAAAGGCCGCAATCACGACGCCAGCCGAATTACCCTTCGAGTCGTATTACATCATATCACAACACAGAAGTCTTGTTTTGCACAATGAGTTCCTCGTCCGCCACCACGAGCCTTTTGGCCCCCGTCGCTCGCGCAGTTCACCGCATCGTCGCACGCGAATGCGATAGCGGCGACACCAGCTCCCGCTGCGAGAAGCCCTTTGACTCGCCCAAGATCATCGGCATCACTTGCGGTATCACAGCGTAGGTCTACCGTCTTCACCCCGTTGCCGACCTGTTGCCGACCCGTTGCCTCAACCGCTCTGTCGCCCCCCACGACTTGCACCACAGCGCAGCAATCCGTGACACTTCTGGCCAATCTCTGGTTTCAACGTAATACTAATCATTGTTTCCAGTGCTGTACTCATTCTTGGGTCTCTTGCTCTCCTCACCTTCCTCCACCTGAAGAGACAGCGCTTCGAGCGCAAGGAGGACGACATCGATTTGGAAATCGACGGAGACGTCGACGACCACCCGACCATGGGCAAGCCGCCGCGCGCGTGGCAGCCACACGGTCAGCGAGGAGCGGAGAACCCATTCGAAGAAGCCGACCGCCAACCACACCAGCGCGAGAATCCCTTTGAGCCCGAACGCCGGTAGTCGGCAGTGACCGCCCCGTAAAAAAGGGCACCATCGGACTCGGAAAATATCGCACTCTCACTGCACTGCCGACTACCGCCTTAGACGGATAAGGGGACTATTCGGTGGCCATTCGGTGGCTATTTTTTCCCTTTCTTTCTTCTTCTCGGTACATGTCGGATTGGAAATTCTCTTTCGCCCGTTGGAAGAGGCGACCGCATCTCTCGAAGACTTTGTTTCTTCAAGCACATATGCAAGCATGGCGTTGCGTCCTTGGCACTTTTCATTTGACCGTTGACCCAGAGAGTTTGAGGACATACGAGCTCATGGTCTACGATGTTCCTTTTCCACTCGGATCACGATAGTCGGCTTTTTGAGGAAACGATTGGAATTATGGGACTGGAGGGATTGGCGAAACGATGGGATGTCGGCACGGCCGGCTCCCGCAGCATGTTCTTCGCTGAACGGCTATGTTGCTCCGGCCAGCTAGAGAAGCACGCGCCGGCTGTGGGGAGGTTGGTTACTTGCATAACGGGCCCGGCGAGGCGCAAGCGCGCCGGGCAATGGGCGGATTCTTTGTTTCTTGAGTGATGGCCGCAAGGCATCTGTGATGCTGCCCATCCAGCGTAATACAAGTATGATCGCACCTATCGTCTCTGCTGGCCTTGCAGCGCACCGCTCTTGCTGTAGAGCACATGGCGAGACGCCTGAGCGGCACTCTGCCTGACTTTCTCGGTGACCATCCTCTCCGATGACATGGACGGCCCCGGCAACAGAGCTTACCCGTAAGGCCTTTTCCCCCACCGAAAGCTCCAATGCGAAAGCATGCGATCCCCCCCGATGAGCTGTCGTTGGTTCCTGGTAGACGGGCCATCTGATGTCTGCAAAGTCTGGCAGCTAGCTGCACAATAGCATCGGCTGAGCTTGGCCATCTGATGTGTTTCTTTCTGCGCGTCGGGGAAAGTTGAGTTGGAAGCTAGAGTCACTTGGGGAAAGGGGTGGAGGGGGGGGGGAGAAGGTCCATTCGCCGGGAGTCCGAGAGGATGTCCGGCCTTTGCGTTCCGTTTCGTCCTAGCTGGCTGCTGCTGCTGCTGCGTTTTGTCTCAAAGTATGGTACGTGAGCCCTACAAGAGCGAAGGAGTCAGCATCTCTGTGAGCTTTGCTCGCCCTGAGCTGAGAAGTCATGGGACGAGAGCGGAGATGTGAGGCCTGAATGGTCATCCCGGTACGGATACCGGTACGGGGAGTTTATTGACTCGTCGGAGACGGTTGATGGAAAGAGAAAACCCAAGAAGAAAAAAGGGAACGATGTTCTCTCCCCCTCGCGGCCAGTCAGGGGAATTGTCGTGGTGTTGCTGGTCGTGGAATGGTGAAGCGTCGCGTGAGACTGGGATCATGCCTAGTATGCGTGCGGGCTCGCTGTCGCAGGCTTACCGGTAGTGGTGCAAACTGGGAAGACGGCGAAGTGGGTGGGGGGATTTGTACCGTATACAGTACACTGGCTAAATTGGCCTTTACGCTAGTCGGCAGAGGGTAACGCGGCCGCTGTAAGAGGGATAGTCTGACGGCAGAAACAAGGGCAGAAACAAGGGTTGAGCGCTGGCAAAATGCTAGGTATCAGTTGTTTACATCAGCAGAAAGTCGATGGACAAGACTGAAGCTAACAGACCGCCTTCTTCAAAAGGCTTAGCGGAGTGCCGAACCTCCGAGCCTCGGCCCCGAGCACCCATGTCCAATATAATCTGCAAAATTTTGTCCGGAATCAACAACATCCGATATGGTGTAGTGGCCAACATGATGCCCTCTCATCTCTGTGAGAGGTTAGGCATAGCCCCGAGTTCGATTCTCGGTTTCGGAACACGTTATCTTTTGTTTTTTACTCATATCCTTTTATTTTTTATTTTTTGCAATTCTTTTTTCTTCTTTTTTTTTTTCCACCCTAGGCCGTCTTCGAGTCAATCAAGCGTTGATCAAAAGACATTTTGCCGGGTCTGTCTGGTAAAGATCTTCTCTCGCCTTGCCTTCGGCCTGGTGGTATCTTCTTGCCTTTGGGAGAATCACACGAACCTTGGCATGTTGAAGATGTCTAAAGTGGCTGGGGTACAATATGCGAGCAAGGCCGGCCATGCTAAGAATCAATCAGCGTCCACTCAGACAATTTAGACCTTGAAACAATCGACACTTAATATCACATGTTCTCGAGCGGCTGATCGTTGTTTCGCTACTGTTCATAGTTCTCGGCAATGTAAGTGCTGTGGTCTCAGAATTCCACTCTCACTCTTGAACCTGACTGACCCTTGGAGTTGGCGACAAGAGACGTTGGTGTTGATGCAGGGTAGGGCGGCTGTTTATGACCACAAAAATGGTATTCTAGTAACTGAAAACGTGGCCACGGTAAGCTAAGAGCGAATTTAGCTATGAGCTTGTAGTTCTGGAAGATGTCGACTGCAACAGCATACTCTTTCTTGAAGCTGGCGACCTTGCTGTCAAGTTGCATTTATCAAGCCAGATCCACCGAGCGGATTGTGTTGAGCGTCGGTGTAGTGACAGGGATACAGAACGCTATCCGGTTAAACGGCAATGCACGTAAGACTGTCCGAAGTATCTCAACCAACACTTGAGCGTCCACGGGTCTTTTGTTCTCATTACTCGGCAACCCGAAGCCAGGCTGAACAATCCCAATTGACAGAATCGACATGCGGCTTTAGGTCAGAGATCCGGGCTTGGTCGTATGAGTCAGTAATGCCAACGAAACGACGATGAGCACCTCGGTTTCAAAACACTGACACTTGCGGCGTGGGTTGCACACAATACAATTCAATACGTACGGGGCCGCCCGTGCTTCGCAGTGCGAGTGGATCGACCCCGCTTGGCGTAATGGCACCGTCAAATGAGAAATCTCACCTTGCCGGATCGAGGGTTCGCGATAAGACGGCCATAATCTGTTTGTGTTTTCTTCCATGTCTCTCTCCCTCTCCCCTCCGAGTCGGTGACGGATTACATAATCTTGTCTCGTAAAACGAGTCCCCCTTCGCGACAAGGAAGTCTGGACCGGTCTTATCGCGGTCAGTTCTTTCGCTCTCATCCTCTCTCTCTCACTCACACCGCCAGCGCCCACCTCTGCAAAGGACGCAGTTTGAGACAGGACGGAGGAGATTGAGAAAACCAGAAAGAGAGAGAGAGAGAGTGTGTGTGTGAGAGTGTGTGAAAGAGAGAGGGAGAAGGAAGGAAAAGCACCGACGACGATGAGCTCCGAGACCATTGCGTTCCCCGGCGCCAAGTCGCCCGGCATCGCCGACATCACCCGCCACGCTTGGATCACGTCCGAGGACCTCGAGGCCGCCGAGGCCTCCGAGGCCCCCGACACCCCTCGGCCCGGCGGCCCGTTCGAGCCTCACGACGACCACGGCGGCGACTTCGTCACCGCCGCCGAGGACCGCGACCTGAAGCGCGGCCTCGGCCAGCGCCACCTGTCCATGCTCGGCATCGCCGGCGCCATCGGCACCGGCCTGTTCCTCGGCCTCGGCGGCGCCATCCAGACCGGCGGCCCCCTCGGCGCCCTCCTCGGCTACGCCACCGTCGGCCTCATCGTCTGCGCCGTCCAGTTCGCCCTCGGCGAGGTCTCGGCCCTGCTGCCCGTCACCGGCTCCTTCGTCCGCCACGCCGAGTTCCTCGTCGACCCGGCCTGGGGCTTCGCCATCGGCTGGAACCTCGTCTACGGCAACGTCCTCTCCATCCCCTCCGAGATCACCGCCATCTGCGTCCTCTTCCAGTTCTGGACCGACACCAACCCCGCCGTCTTCATCCTCGTCTTCATCCTCCTGACCTTTGTCGTCGGCATCGCCTTCGTCCGCGTCTTCGGCGAGGTCGAGTTCGTCTTCGCCCTGCTCAAGATCCTGCTCGTCGTCTTCCTCATCGTCCTCGGCCTCGTCATCGACCTCGGCGGCGTCCCCGGCACCCCGCACATCGGCTTCCGCTACTGGCGGAGCCCCGGCCCCTTTGTCGAGCACATCGCCGCCGGCCGCTGGGGCGAGTTCCTCGGCTACTGGGGCGTCATGACGAGCGCCGTCTTCTCCTTCGCCGGCGTCGAGTCCCTCGCCATGGCCGCCGCCGAGACCCGGAACCCCCGCCGCGCCATCCCCCGCGCCTGCAAGCGCGTCTTCGCCCGCATCGTGCTCTTCTACATGCTCGCCGTCCTCGTCGTCGGCATGCTCGTCGCCAGCAACGACCCCCGCCTCAACGACGCCTCCGGCACCGCCGCCCAGAGCCCCTTCGTCATCGCCGCCTCCGCCGCCGGCATCCCCGCCATCCCCTCCGTCGTCAACGCCGTCGTCATCACCTCCGCCTGGTCCGCCTCCAACCAGAGCCTGCTCGCCGGCACCCGTGTGCTGTTCGCCCTCGCCCTCAAGGGACAGGCCCCCAGCATCTTCCTCCGTACCACCTCGTGGGGCACCCCCTACGTCTGCGTTCTGCTCTTCACCGCCTTCATGTTCCTCAGCTTCATGAGCTTGTCCAACGGCGCCTTGACCGTCTTCTGGTGGCTCGTCGACTTGACCGCCGCCGGCGTGCTGGTGTCGTGGTCCGCCATCCTTCTCAACCACATCCGCCTCAAGAAGGCAATGAGGAAGCAGGGCATCGAGTTCAAGAGACTGCCGTGGAACAACTCGTGGACCTGTAAGCACCGCGGGTTTCCACCATCAGGAAATTTCTTTTGCTAACAAAAGGGAAACCATAGACTACAGCTCGCACGTCGCGCTGTTCATGTGCGTCCTGGTTTTGTTCACCAGCGGTTTCGAGGTCTTCACCAAGGGCAACTGGAGCGCCACCGGCTTCGTCTCTTCCTACTTGTAAGTTCCGACATCCGTTCCATCACGGGGGCTTGCAGTCGACCTTATTAACCAACGCGCACAGGGATATCCCGCTTGTCACGCTGGCTTTTGTCATCTACAAGTTCGTCATGAAGACGAAAGCCGTCTCACTAGAGAACATCCCGCTCCACGATGCAATTGAGCAGGTTGATGCGTACCCGGAGGAACCCGAGGTCAAGAAGACCGGCCCCATCCGCTTTGTCAGCTGGATCTGGGAGTAACACTTTTAGCATATGGATACACGTTAGTATCTACTAATGATCCGACTTGGACGTCGGAAACTTTTGATGATGTAAGAGACATATTTCAACACATACACTGTATATATATAATATTTAGACGCCGGCTAAGAGGGTTGAACTCATAAAACACGTTTCAACAATGGCCCATGCTTCATGTAGTGTAATGAGTCGATGCTACGATCTCCATGTGTGCTAATCTTTCGTTCTCGTGATCAACGTTCATACAGTCCAGGCCAAGATGTTTGAGGAGCCTGAGGGTTGTGTGATGCAGCCAGCACTTCATGTGCCTCGCTTCTTGAGATGCTCATAGAACACTTGCGGCCACTTGATATTTGACACTTGTAGATATGTTCCAGGTGGGGATGGTCCTTTTCTAGTCTCCTCACTTGTAGACAGCGCGCTGGAAGTACTTCCGATCTCATGAAGAGCGAAATGCAACTTCCAAAACGTGGCTTGCGGAAAGGTGTACATCACAGAATGACAAAAGAAAACCCCAACGTATCAAACACGAAGCCGAACCTCGCGGCATCATTGCTTGGTATCAGTTTCTTCCCTGGCTCCGATGTCTTGATTTACACGAAGCCGAGACACCCTGATCAAAATCTTCAAGGGTGAAGACTTGCCGACCGATGAAGTCGAACGCGGAACCTCGATTGCCCCGGTGGGCTTTATTGACTTGGCGTTCCTCGCGTCGTGTGTTCCCGCATCGGCTGCTCGCGAGACCACCTTCATACGCTACACATTCGGGCCCGAAAACCTGGTGCTGTACCAAGACTCACCTCACCGCATTCTGCCTCCCACGTGTGGTGTGGAGTCTGATCCCGGCCACTCTGCGTCGGGTCGCATCTCGGCTCGCATGTCGGAAGCCGTAATGGGGCCGGCAGAGGCAGCCGACCCTGAGCGAACGTTGAATACCATCACCTGGCCCCTCTCGCGGGGAACCTCGGAGGAACCTCCATTGCTGTGTAGCGGCTGATGAGGAAACCGGTGAGACTCGGGCTGGAAGCAGTAACAGACGATACCATTCGCTCCCCGCGAAGAAGACTCTTGATGTGGCTTGCTAGCGTCAAGGAATCGTTCCACTTGCTTGGGTGCGAAAGACCGTTCGTGACTATCGTCCACGGACGACTTCCGAGGAGGCGGCAACACTGGGGTTTCCAGTTTGCCAAAAGCCCTGGAAGCACGAGTCAAGCGAACAGGCATTCCCCCATTCTTCCACACGCCCGTCATCAAAGAGACAGCGCAATGACGGATCGCGCGAGTGAGCCAAACCTCCATGTTTTCCCCACCTTTTTACCCCACGGGGATGCGTCCATCCGACGTGGTGGTAAAGGGAGGGGGGGCGGCGCAGGATAAATACTCTTTGGTAGCCGGAGCCCCTTGCAACGTGAAAATGTGAAGTGTGTGTGTGTTTGTAACTCCATCGACAACCCCCCCGTTCCGATCAACTCAGTTGACGACCGCCTCAAACTCAAGCAGTTCCCGCGCGCGAATAAGCTCATCGCAGTCATGGGTGGCTTCAAGGCCGTCGAGGACCGCCCGACGCCGAAGGAGGTATACAACTGGAAGCTCTACGTCGAGGCCGCCATCATCGCGACCGGCTCTTTCCTGTGAGTAAGATCGAGAATCGCCACATATACCGTGACGGGCGTGACTCACTCTTTTGTCCGTTCGTGCGCACAGTTTCGGATACGACTCGGCCTTCATCGGGACCACGATTGCTCGCAACAGTTTCAAGAGGGACTTTGGCATCAACGCCGAGAACTCCAACAACATCTCCAGCAACATCACCTCGGCTTTTCAGGCCGGGGCCCTCGGGGGCGCCGTCCTTTGCTTCTTTAGTACGGACCCTTGCCCCCTCCCAATCTGTTGTGGGAAGGCAGAAAAGGGCTAACTCGCCGCCAGTCACCGAGCGCCTGGGCAGGAAATGGACTCTGCAGGCCAACGTCGTCATCTTCCTCGTTGGCGCCGTTCTGATGACCGTCGCAACGGACCAGCTGTCGTTCATCTGTAATAAAGAAACCCCGACACCTGAGGGTAGTAGGAGGCAATGGCTGACCCATCCCACGTAGACGCCGGGCGCGCCCTGACGGGAGTCGGATGCGGTGGCATCACGGCCACAGTCCCCTCGTACATCGGCGAACTCTCGATCCCCTCGATCCGCGGCATCCTCACCGGCCTGTTCGAAGTGGCATACCAGATCGGCTCCGTCATCGGTTTCTGGATCAACTACGGCATCACGCAGACCATCGACCCGAACCTTCCCGTCAGCTGGAGGATCCCGATGGCATTCCAGCTGGCCCCCGCCGGGATCCTCTTCGCCGGCTGTTTCTTCATCCACGAGAGCCCCCTCTGGCTCCTGCGGAAGAACAAGACCGAGAAGGCGCACAGGGTTCTCGAGGGGCTCAGAGGTCTGCCGATCGACCACAAATGTGAGTGTTCCCACAAGCTGGTTGGGCATGCTTGGCTTTCTTTTTTAGAAGATGCTGATCTCGGGTACACGCAGACATGCAAGAGGAGCTCGACATGTTCCAGAAGAAGATTGACGAGGAGCGCGCCGTTTCCGCGCAGTACGGCAACGGACAGTGGGCGTACTTGCGCGGTGTTGCCAACATGCTGGCCCGCAAGGGCATGTGGAATCGTCTGGTCCTTGTCTTTTGCGCCTTCGCTCTCAACAATCTCTCCGGTGCTGCTGGTATGTCATTTTCAAAAGGATCCACCCGAGAAGTTGGAGGATCGCGGTGACTGACCTTGCTGCCCCAGCCATCAACTACTACTCGCCGACCCTCTTCAAATCTATCGGGATCACGGATGTTTCTCTCTACACGGGAATCTACGGCTTGATCAAGGGTAAGAAACCACCACCGAGCCGAACCGCGTGGGGGCACCGTTTGCTGACCGACGGGGACCCCTGCCAGCCATCGCCTCCATCATATACTTTGTGTCCCTGATCGACATTCTCGGAAGACGCTGGCCCGCCATCGTGTCCTCCTTCATCTGCTCGCTGTGCCTTTGGATCGTCGGTTCCATCGTCAAAGTCTTCCATCCTGCCGACGTCATCGCAGCTGGCCAGGAGCTGTCCACCTCGGCTGCCGCGGGTGGTAAAGCAGCGACCGGGATGATCATGATCTACTCCATCTGGTATGCGCCCCCCTTCCCCTGTCGCCCATCACCGTTTCCGGCCCGAACCAACTTACTGATCCTTTCAGCTGGTCCTTTGGTTTGAACGGCATCCCGTGGATCGTCAGTGCCGAGATCTTCCCCGGCGCTCTCCGCAACTTCACAGGAACCTACGCCGCCCTCGTCGTCTGGTAAGTGAAGTCCACTCGCAGCCCGACCTGTCTCAGCTGTACTGACAGTCTCCTAGGGCCACGCAGTTCGCCATCACCAAGGCCATGCCTTACATTTTCAGCTCCTTCGGCTACGGGACCTGGTTCTTCTTCGCCGCCTGGATGGTTGTTGCGACGGTTTGGGCCTACTTCTTCTTGCCCGAGACCAAGGGTCTCACAATGGACCAGATGGATGTCATCTTGTACGTGGTTCTTCTTCTTCTGGTGTCACGCTACAATGTGAAAATACTGACTTTTTTCTCCCAGCGGCTACGCCTACGATGCCCGACCAGAGCCCTCCACAAAGTTGGTCGATGCGCCTTTCGACGACAGCAAGACAAAGTCAAGTGAGCATACCGAGGCTGTCTGAGGACATTCGCAAGCGGTGGAATGGAACGAGAGAGCATAGACGTCGGCTATTAGAGATCGGATCCTTGAAGGAAGTAGTTGTGTACTTATACCCAGACGTGAGAATTTGCAAAGCCGACGACGATTGTTCAGAATCAGGAGGATGAAACAGGACTGATTGACATGCGCTTTTGAGGATGTGTAAGAGGCAATTGATAGCGTTTTATTCGGCATCTAATGATGAGCGTATTCCACGGCTATGCGCCCCAATCTGCCCGGGTGTTCTCCGCTGCTTCGCTGACACTATTTGCCCATATCACATGGTGCCCGGAATTTATTTGGATTTCAAACGAATCAAGCAAAACCTTTGATCGAACGTGTAGTACGTGCAGGTTGCCTGAATAACAACATACAGTCTACCTGAAAAATGGCAGACCACGCATGCTGCTCACTTGGCCCAGATATTGAGACATCTTGATCAAAACGGTGGTTTCATTCTGCTCATCTATAACTGACTTTCAAATTTCAAATTGCCCGAAAACGCCAATATGCGCCGTCTGATGCTTCCGACTCCTCGTTCCAAGTAGTACTGCCGCCCATGGGCGATCAAGCACGCTGGCTCAGCTTGGCCTCGTCCTCGGCCAGAGGCGCCACCAAGGCGGAGATCCAAGCCTGCTTCTTCTCGTCGGTGTACTGGGGGTAGGGGCGTCTGCAGTGGCAGCTGGTGAGGGGGTAGCCGTGCGACTTGGCGACAACCCACTTGGTGCCGTTGATGCCGCCCTTGCCAAAGGCCCACTCCATCTGCGCCAGCTTGAGCTGGGCGGCGGACGCCTCCTGCAGCCTGCCCGCGGTGTACAGGTCGAAGATGTGGATGCAGTAGCGGGGGTAGAGGTTGGCGACGCCGGTGATGGTGCCGTTGCTGCCGACGGATAGGGCGGGCACGAGCCAGTCGCTCTGGCCGGCGAGGGCGAAGAAGTCGGCGGGGTCGAACTCGGCGCGGACGCGGGCGACCTTTGCGATGCCGCCGCAGGTCAGCTTGACGCCGACGATGTTGGGGTGGCGGCCGAGGCGGGAGAGCATGTCCGAGTTGACGTCGAGGCCGGCGACGACGCCGGGGAAGTTGTAGATGATGACGGGGACGGGGCTCGCGGCGGCGAGCTCCTCGAAGAAGCCGACGATGGCCTCCTCGTTCATAGCGAAGTGGAAGTAGCTGGGGACTAGGACGAGGGCGTAATCGGCGCCGGCCGCCTCGGCGAGCCGGGTCTCTTGGATGACGGCGCGGGTGGACTGGCCGCCGCAGCCCATGGTGATTGTCAGGTCAGGACGGCCGGCCTTGACGGCGACCTCCCTCGTCGTCTTGACCAGCCTGGTCTTCTCCTCGTTGGTCAGGGTGACGGCCTCGCCGTTAGTGCCGGCAAGAACGACTGTGACAAAAGTACGTTAGAACAAGAGACTCGGTAGGGGGAGGGGCACGCTCGAAACAGGAACGTACTGCCGTGAAGCCCCGAGTTGACTAGGAACTCAATGTGCTTGGTCTGGACGGTCCAGTCAATCTCCTGGCTGGCGTCGTCGCTGAACCAGGTCAGACTGGGGACATGGATGCCGGCGGGAAACGACTTGGTGGGAGCCATTGTGACGGCGCTTGAGCGGGAGCGAGTGATGAGAGAGTGGAGGACTGGCTGGGAAAACGATAACTGGGGACTTTTGACACTGGAGGAACGCAGGATTCGGAGTATCAATGGATCTAGACCAGGACGATCGTGTGAGCAGAGGTGATGGAAGGAGTCAATAGATGTAGCTCCTGGGCTCTGTGGCTCGGAGCGTTCGACCCCGCGCTGGATCTTGAAGCGCGGGGCTCTCAAGGGGATCGCATCGTTCCGACAAGCCGACCTTCCCCACGGGCATAAGACCAAACCATGCGACGAGCCAGTCAAGGCTGTGGAGGGCGTCTCGAGGGGGGGCCGACGCGGTCGAACGGCCTTTGCACCCCGCATCCCGCATGACCCTCGTTTTCTTGGTCATTTGTTCCAAAAGAAAACAGGAAAAGGTGGGGGGGATTGCCTTGAACAGAAGACGGATGCGGCCTTGAAGCCTGCGTCGGACAAGTTCCCGATGGGAGCGGAGCCGTAAAGTGGGTCCTCCGATCGGGACCCACCGGCGTCGGGTCGGGTACGCTAGTGTCGGGGCCGTCGGTCCAGCCGATGGCCCCGGTCGCATGGGTGAACTGGGAAACAAGGAGCCTTGGAGGTGCTGATACTTGGTCGTCACTTTGCCTCGGTTGGTTCTGCGGTAGATCCCATGACGTAGGGTTCGTTAATGGAATTGTAATGTACAGCAAACAAAACTGGATATCTTTTTGATCGCTCTGCCGATGCGAAAGGATTGTGAACCCCCCCCCCCCCCCAGGCTGCCTTGATAAGCTTTGACTATATGAAATAAGCACCTCCTTAGCCTCCAGCTACTGATTCCGTGCCTTTTTCTTCATGCGGGCACAGGGTTGTGACTCTCGCTGTGTATGAGCCCGTGAGATGGGTCTCTTGGCGTATCATGTATGCCGCCGCCTCGAGCATCAGACGATGGCGAAGCACGAGTTGAAGATGGCGTGCATGACGGACCGGATGTCGACCCGGACCTTTTCGGCGTCCTGCCTGGCCTGGACCTCCTCCAGCACCTGGGCCGTGATCTTGGCGTTGCCGGCGACCCTCTCCATCCGGAGGATCTGCGTTTTGATCCACGTCCTCTCCCGGGGGTCCTGCTCCTCGGAACCCAGCATCAGCAGCGGCCAGAGCATGTTGACGGGCAGCGAGTCGTCCGTCGTGCCGAGGGAGTCGACGAGCAGCCTCGCCAGACGCCGGATCTGGCCCAGCGCGTCGCCCGCCTCCTTGGTCAGCGGGAAGGACTTGTAGGCCACCCTGTGCAGGTGGACCTTGCTCGCGTGGTAGTTGGCGAGGTAGGTGCGGAAGGCGCGCGTGATGACGAAGGCGAGATGGGCCGAGACGTGAGGCTCCGTCAGCTTGCCTGCCACGGCGTAGTCCATGAGCGGCGGCCGCTGCTCGTACAGGGTCCGGAGGTCGGCCGTGATGGCGGCCCCGATGTTCATCACCTCCGTCTCGTCCTCGACCGTGCCGCGCGACCGGTGCCACGGGTCGATCTTGGAGATGCGTCCCATGAAGCTCTGCACCTTTTGGAAGAAGACGATGCCCGGCTGGTACAGCACCTGGAACAGCACGTCCTCAATGTCGCCATCGACAAAGTCTTCCCTCCCCGGGTCCGCGGCGACGCCGCCGCCGTCCAAGCTCGCCGGCGACGCTTCGACGAGCAGCAGCTCGTCGTCCTCGGACAAGAGGACCCCCTGTCCACCGGCCGAGACGGCGCGGGCGTCGAGGAGGCGCATCCACTGCAGGAACTGCTTCTCGACGGCGGTGAAGCTGCTCTTCTCTCCCTGCTGGAACAGCCCGTACGCCCGTTTCAGAAACGAGTCCGCAGCCTTGATCTGGCCTTTGAGGATGTCGACGTAACTCAGGAAGAACAGCGTCGCGAGCAGGTGCTCCCGGCGGGAGCCGGGGCTGTCGGTCGCGGGGGACGACCCGTCGCCGCACGCTGCTACTACTTCCGACGCGGCTTTCTGGTAGTGGTCCTCCGGGCTGGTGAGCCAGGCCCCCTCGCGACGGGACAGCATCATGTTGGAGAAGGCGAGGGTCGACCACCGGACCATCTGAGACGCGCCGGCCATATCCACGACGACCTGCCGGATCGCCAGCCACTTCTTCTGCGTCTCGACCTCGGCAAGGATGGGCGGGACAACGGCGCGGCTGAAGTAGCCCATTAGTCGGTCGTCCTCTGTCGGGCCCTGCAGAGCCATGGCCTGCTCGGACTGACTGCTTGCGTCGGGTATTGATGAAGGGCCCGACAGACCGTCCGTAGCGGTCCGGTCCGGGAAGCCGAGGTCCGGTGGGCTGGTTATAGATGGTGGTGGGCGTCCTCCAACAGGCTGACCATTGTATCGGCCTCGCTATGTACTGTTTAGCTTTTCCCCATTGGACACAAGGGCTCGATAGCCGAGTCGAGGCAACGTACGAGGACCTGTCCGTCGAGGCTCATCTGTTGACCTGGCTCCGGGTCGACCTGTTGCCAGGCATCGCCGGCATCCCACATGAAGCTGGCGTAGTCGAAGATCTCGTCGACGGCTTGCACGGGCTGGAAGACGGACCCCGCCGGAGACATGGACGCGTCGGCTGCGTGGGACGGCATGGCCGGGCTGCGACCGGACCCGGAGTGGTCTGCTGCGGTGGCACTGCTCTGCGGTCGCCATTTGCACTCTAGATTCAGCCGTTCACAATGGCTGCACCTGGGCCGGGACTCATCGCATTTCACCTTGCGGCGTCTGTGGGGGAGCGGGTTTCGTGGTCAGCGAGACGGTCATCCGCGTCCGTACCCAGGCCGGTACGGGCTTTTGCTGAGCGAACCGGGCGGTAACACTGCGAACCTCGGGAGCCGGGGAGGTCACCGGACGGTCATCCATCAGCGGCGCGAGGAACGGGGGCCAGGACGGGGGGGGCGGGCGGGCGTGGTGATTACTCACTTGCAGGTCAGACACCCTTCCCTGGACCTCACCGATCTCCTCAGTGGTCGGTAGCAACTTGGCAGAGCCGACATCCCACTGTTATTCTCCTGCATGCTTGTGGTGACAGTCGCGTGCGGGCTCGTCGGCAGTGGCGGACATCCTCTTCCCTTTTCCACCTTCCCAAATGCTCTCTCTCTCTCTCTCTCTCTCTCTCTCTCTCTTTCTGTCTGTCCGTCTTTCTGCCTGCCCGTATAGGTCCGGGGCGCTGGCTGTTGCGGTGTTTGCTGGTCAGGATGTGGAGGAGCGCGTGGGTTTGCCCGGAGCCGGGGAAAGGCGCGCGGGGGAGGGGAGGGATCGTTCCGACAACTACCTGTGGTCTATCCCATGCCCCCTTGTCACTCGACGATGTGGGGGAGCTTTACAAGGGGGGGTTTGAAGAATCCCCTCTCAGAATTTTCTGCGCTACGTGTGTGCACTAACTCCTGACTCACCCGGCTGGGTGGGCTGTTTTCTTGGAACCGGTTCTTGGCTGTTGTTTAGTAATGCCAACTCTTCCAGCTAGTTAGCAAATCTTTGATAATCAGATTGCGGGGTTTGTTGAACGTGAGTGGTTCTGAACATGGCTACGAGTCGACACTTTGGAGGTTCGAACATGATTCAACCTCACATTCCCCAACTCAACTCGATTTCAACATCAAAATCACCATCTACCACATCGTGATGAGCGAAGACTAGTGCAAGGCACTTGAAAGATGCAATTTATAATCGATTTGATGTTTGCTAGTTGGGGTTTTCCACATTATCGGCTTTTCACTCAACAAAGTAAAGGTAATAAATAGCCCGCTTTGATGCCATTCCACTGTCTCGAGGCCGATCCTTCGTCACAACCCTGCCCTACAGTTTCCCGGGGTGCATGTCCGACGTGGACAAATATGCAAGTGTACAGCAATTCATCACTTGTCGACTTTCAACCTATCTCTGGTAGCTGGTTCGGTTCTCCCGTGTGTGGGGGAGTGAATGCACCGTCGGCCGAGGTCTGGGTAAGCGACCAGTGTAAAGCGAGTGAAGGACAGCCGAGTCACGATTGTGCCAGAAGACCAGTTACACACACAATGACGAAGTTTGGCAAGTATCAGACGACGCGGTCGAGTCGGTTGCTGCTTACCACACCAGCGCCCGCAGGCGCCCTACGGAAGTTGTCCGAACGGGGTTGTGAACGCCCGGCAGTGTCTCTGGCCTCGTTGGGAAAAGCGCAGCGGTAGATCATGTCGGACCCCCAGCGTGTGTGTAGCCATCCATCAGGATGCGCTGATGGTGGGTTGCATCGCAAGTTCGAGACGAAGTCTGAGAGCCGCAACGGTTGAAAGCCCTAGCGGGTGTTGGGTTCTGCTCGTTTCTACTTGTTTGTTTCGTACCAAACAATACATGTTGTGGCAGTCTTTTCGTCTGCAAGAGACGAACTTCTTTCGAGTCCATCAGGGACATCAAACGAGCTTGTTCAATCATTTCTCATACCTGGTGACGATGGCTTGCTGATGCTGAAGCCATTGCTGTCACGTTCATGTCGTATCTTTTCATGCCTGATTTGAACCCGCTTGAATCGATACAACTTACGAGCCACGTTCCGCCTACCGACGATGGACTGAATACTTGCATACTACCGACCCAGCACAGCGCACCGGAAGAACACCGAACCCACATATCACAGATCTGGCATCCCGAGGGAGGAGACAGAGCCAGAGACACGGAACTCTGACGGGAAAGCGCCCCCTCCCCCGCCTTCCCCTCCCCCACAACCCTCGATGAATCCTGTGCCAAGCCACCAGGTTCTCCATCTCTAGCTTAACTGTCGAGTGAACCCCAGACCGGGGGTGGCTGAGCACAGCTAATAATGTGGGATTCTGCAATGCCCAGTGGACCGAGTATGGGCATGCTGGCAAGTATAACCGATGCACCATGCTCGTTGGAAGTCTGGCTCGCAGTGACGGATCAGGTGAGGGGCTGGGGGAGGCCCCCCCCCCCCTCGGCGATAGAAGAAGAGAGATAGAGAGAATGCCCGTCTTCATGCGAGGATCACGCATTAGATCTTGAGGCGAGCCGGATGCATACGAGATGGACAGGAGCCAAGGAGAAAGCCAAGAAGCCGTCTGGAAGTCTTGGGAGGGGGCGTCGGGGGTTATGAGTGGCTCGCGATGGAGCTGCTGCGCTGTCAAGAGGCGGCTCCCGTGGTCTCGGAACTCAAACTTGACTACCGATGAGGAGGTTGGGCGGGATGAGAAAGGCAGGCCCCGGGCGCAGATGAACTAGGTATCTATCCTCCACCCCCCTTGTTCCGTCATGGCCTGTCACCAACACCTTGATCGGACCTCTCGAGATGGGACCGCTTCTTTCCACCGGTCCGGGCCCGTGGTAATTTGGGTTCCTTCGGCGAGGGCAAGCCAGAGGTGTTTGGAGCTGGTTATGATCCCATCGAATGCGTGCTGGACCTCTTGCGTCCGGTTCTCCCCGCTTGTTTTCGTCTTGGCAAACTATTGACCGCAACAAGCGTCGTCGTCTCAAGGTGGCATATCCTCGGGTGTAGTCTCACGGCTACAACCTCTATATCTTGATATTTGTGAAACCCTTCAATAGATAGGCTACTTGAACTTGGGACGGACACGCCAAAGTATAAACTGCTCGTTGGGAGGACAGTTTACTCACTTCCAGGGAATATCAAACATGGAAGACGGCCTTGGCCCCCGTAGTTACTGACAACAGAGTTTGCGACCGGATTTGCACGACTCTGCCCGCGCACGTCGTATTTCCACCTCAACAGTGTCATGAGCTGACGCGAGGAGAATGGAAGAACACAAGCAAACCCCATCCCAAAGCCCTCGCTTCCCCCCCCTCCTCTTCCTCAGCGTCTGTCTTGGCTGATCCACACATCTGCTGACGCCAAGTATTCGCTGCCCAGCCCGCCCAAATGTGAACAGGGGCGTGGGGACTCGAATGTTATCATCAAGAAGAAGCAACAGACGTTGAATGGCTGGTCCGTCCGAGCTAAAGCGTGTGTGACTTTATTCTTATTTTATTCTTTATTTTCGTTGCCTCTTGTCGCAGGCCCGGGGGGGCGGGGGATGCCACCCCCGACATCCTTTTTCATCTGGACCCGAAGGCAAGTTTTGATGACCCGGCGGCCACATCTATTTCCCTTGTCCTTCTTCTTTCCTTTCTTTTCCCCATGGGGGTTTTCGCGGGGTAAACACCGCCGATCCTTGGATCACCCCGCCCTTTCCTACTTCCCACGGTTACTCTCTGTGTTCCCCCAAACTCCGGCTCTCCATTCGACGCGAGGGCATTCCAAGCTCATCGTTTTGGTTGGAGGGAATGGAGGGGGGGGGGGGGGGGGGGCCACGACATGGCCCGGACTAGATAAAGCGTGCCTCCCCGTCCCCCGCTGAATCCCTTGGTTTGTCTCGTTCACGTACGCAAACCTCTGGGTCTCGTCGATTCCTCGCCCGTCCTTTCGCGTGTTACGTACATATACACAACACCTGGGGCCTTTATCCCCGCGATAGTTGTTCCGCCGTCTTCTTCATTGTTGCCAAACTCTCCCCCTTTCTTGCTTCGCCCGGCATGGGCTTCTTCAGCACCCACGCGTCCGGGACGCAGGATCCCCCCGAGGTGCGGAACTGGCGCATCCATTTGATCGCGCTCGTCGCCAGCATGTCCGCCTTGGCCAGTACGTGCCCCCTTCATCACGGGGATGAGCCCGTCCGATCTGCAAAACACCGGCTAACCTGACCTACACAGTGGGGTACGATACCGCCGTCATCGGAGGCACGATGGCGTTGGACTCGTTCCGACGGGACTTCCACCTCGACGAGGTCAGCTCCGCGACCCGCGACACGATCCAGGGCAACATTGTCTCGACATTCCAGGTACGCGCCCCGTTAACCTCCCCCCATGTCCAGTATCTTCCCATGTCCAGTCTCTTACCTTGCCCCATGTCTAACCGCTTTCTGACGAAACGCAGGCCGGCTGCTTCTTCGGCGCCCTGCTCACCTTCCCCATCGCCGAAAAGTTCGGCCGCCGAAAGACGGTCATGATGGCGGCCGCCGTGTTCCTCGTGGGCGGCGCCCTCATGACGGCGGCGAGCGGCAAACTGAACCTCATATACGCGGGGCGGGCGATCGCGGGCCTCGGCATCGGCGCGTCCTCCCTCACGGTGCCCGTGTACATCGCCGAGACGGCGCCGCCGTCGATCCGCGGCCGGCTCGTGGGCATCTTCGAGATCGCCTCGCAGGGGGGCGGCATGCTCGGCTTCTGGATCAACTACGCCACGGACCGCACCGTCGACGTCGGCTCCCGGGCCCAGTGGATCGTGCCGCTCGGCCTGCAGCTCGCGCCGGGGCTCGGCCTCGCCGTCGGCATGCTCTGGTGCCCCGAGTCGCCGCGCTGGCTCGCGCGCGGCGACCGCTTCGACGCCGCCGAGCGCATCCTCGTGCAGATCCGCGGCCTGCCCGCCGACCACGAGTACATCCGCCGCGAGATGGGCGACATCCGCACCCAGGTCGAGGAGCGCACCTCCAACAAGATGACGAGGAGGCAGATGTTCCGCAAGCTCTTCCAGAAGGGCATCCGCAACCGCATGGGCCTGGGCATGGCCCTCATGTTCCTCCAGAGCTTTACTGGTAAGGGCTTTTTCCACGGAGAACCCTCTCCCACCCCCCTCTCCCGGTCGTTGGTCTAACATGCCGTACCAGGTGTCAACATCATCACCTACTACGCCCCGAGAATCTTTGAGAGCCTCGGCATCACGGGCACGTCCACGAAGCTCTTCTCCACCGGGTTCTACGGCATCGCCAAGACGTTCGGCATGTTCCTCTTCACCTTCTGGGTGGCCGAGAGGGTCGGTCGCAGGAAGGGTCTCCTCTGGGGCTCCGCCCTCGGCTGCATCCCCATGTGGTACATCGGCGGCTACGTCATGAGAGCCGACCCGGCCAGGGCTGCCGCCGAGGGGCTCATCAACCGGGACGGCTGGGGCTACCTCGCCATGGCCTGCGTGTACATCAACGGAGTGAGTTAGGGGGCAACCGAACCGGCCCAAGAAAATAAGATGGTCAGCATGCTAACCTGGTCTTGTTTCCCAAGGTCATCATCTGCGCCACGTGGCAGGGCATCACATGGCTCTACGCGTCCGAGGTGCAGACGCTCGAGATCAGGATGCTGGCGGTGTCCATCACGACGGCCACCACCTGGCTGGGTAGCTTCATCATCGCGCGATCGACGCCGTACATGATCTCGGACCTCGGGTACGGGGCCTACTTCTTCTTCGCCAGCATCCTCATGCTCATGGGCATCTGGGCCTTCTTCTTCGTCCCCGAGACCAAGGGTATGTTCTCCCGATTTGTTGAATAATCTCACCGTCGTCCCGCTGACCCCTCCGGCACACCAGGCTTGACCCTCGAGGACATGGACGCCCTCTTCCTGAGCCCGACGCACAAGACGGTGTGGGCGCAGATGAGAGGCCGGTCCATCGCGGCGCCCGACCGCGCCAGGTCCCCGTCCCTCAGCGACGAAAAGTACGAGGCCAACATCGAGGCCGCGCAGGTCGAGCGGTCCAAGTCATGAGACTGGTGGAAGGCCTTCGCTGCGGCCCCGAGAGAGCGGGGGACGAAGGTGTGCGTTTCCTCGCGGGTTTCTCATATTCTTGCCTATAACCCCACCACCAACTTTGCTCGTGAGAAAATATTGTAAAGTAACTGAAGACGTGTTTTCGGCACCGGTGACGCCTCTCTGAGGATGAAAGCCATCTGGAAGGGTTGTCCTGGGTGGGCTGGCTCAGCCACGTGCACACGATGGTTAAGGTTCAGTCAATCGAATAGGATGGATTTGGAGAAGAACAAAATACCCCTGCATTGAGCAAGAAGAGATGAGATCACTGGGCGCCGTGTGCGGCCTCAAGTCCTCCATGCTCGTCACTTTGCTTCTCTCTCTCTCTCTCTCTCTCTCTCTCTCTCTCTCTCTCTCTCTCTCTCTCTCTCTCTCTCTCTCTCTCACACACACATCCACACAGTGAGGATGGTCCGTATCTCAACATATCGGATCGAATTCGAGCTGCTTCAATAGCCGCAGTGCAGATGTCAGGTTGTTTCCATCGCTCGATCCAGTGGCGGCAGTGCCATGCTATGCTCTCTTGGCCGTCAAATGCCACGACATCTTTTCCCAGTTTACCTTGTATGACGAATCACGGCCTGGCTGGAATGCGTTGTTTGATGTGCACTCGTTTGCCGAAGAGGATTGCTGCTGTATTCCGTGTCTCTTGTCCCCATGGTTATCACGGCAAGCTATTGCAGCAAAGCCGAGAGGGGGGGGGGGGGGTGGGGGGGGGGACAAAAACCACGGCGTCTCATTGGGTAAACGACCCCCGCGTTGGTCACACATTCTCTTCCGTGATACGGTATACCCGCCAAGCGAGACGGCACGGTACCAAGGGCAAACAAGCTTACGAAGCCCTTGCTGCTGCATAATACCGCTGGACTGAAGAACCAGCCAGCTCACTGTGTCAGAGTACCTACGCAGTAAGTTAACAGCTGAAGGATGTGGAAGGGGGGCGTCGTAACCCCCCCCCTACGCTGCGACCCTGATCTGCTTGCTTTGCCAGTGGCCGGGATGAGCTCCAGTCCAAGGCCCACCCAAAGCTTGAGTTGAGTGCCCCTTTTGGAGGGTTGCTTGGTTGGGTCGCTTATTCGATGGGCGTGATTATCAAGATTACTGAAATTGGATCGGCCAGATAGTGGTGTCCTGTGCCATGGCATGGCATTTTCACCGACCGGAATCCACAGACAGAAAGTCTACCAGTTAAAGATAGCTAGAGAGACACACACCCCTGTCCGACGGTTACGTAGTAGTACCTCGGACCCTGGCTTAAACTCTTTCGAATTCCGCACCGTTTCATCTTTCAGGGCATCGACTCAGGGCGCGGCGGTCTTACTACAGTTCTACTAAGTACGGATACATGTCCCTACGTAGTGTAAATGTCCTGCCAGACGCAAGCTTTCCCACCCACACCCACTGAGGATCCCTCCCGGGCTAGCGGTGTTCTAGAACTCGATAGTCGGGTTATTTTTGACGCAGAGGCTTGGAAGGATTGCTTGGGGTGTACGGATACGAAAAAAGTACGGCAAGAGATTGCCATGTTCCGGATGGGCTGACTGGTCCGACCCCAATTACGCTTGGGTTGATCGCATTACGCCTCTTGCATGGTTGTGACAGATGATCCGCTTCTCCAAGTCTCACTCTCTCTCTCACTCTCTCTCTCTCTCTCTCTCTCTCTCTCTCTCTTTCACACACACACTGACTGATTCCGGCAGGCAGTAGCGTTTCCTACTTGGTCACCCCTTTTGTTTACCCCTTTGGGCCTTACAAAAAAAAAGACCCCGAAACGGGTTCGTTGACCGGGGATCCTTCGCCGCTGAATACAAACCAACTTGACAGCACGCCAACTCGGACGATTCGATGTCGCACGTGGCCTGGTATTTAGTGTAAAGTAAACTAAAAAGTAAAATAGAACAAGAGCTTCCCCCCGGGGGCGGGAGGCAAAAAAGTTCGTCTCGGAGCGACAGCCGGACCAATCAATAGCTTTAAAGTTTGTCCCGCATCGCCGCCTTTGGGAACTCAATCTTTTTTCATCTCGGGGGGAAGAAGCTACCGTACCCTATCTATCCGTACTAAACTATGTATGTATGTCTATCTCGTAAAGATGTCATATATTACACTGACCCAACTCCTACGTTGCCCGCCGGAACGGCCAACCGACTCCCTTTCTCTCTCTCTCTCTCTCTCCCCCCCGGCCAGGATGAGCTGTTTTACGGTATCCCTTGACCTTGAAAATGCCGGTTTCCTATGAGGCGAAACAGAGACGCGACATGGGGGGCAAAGGAACGAGATTGGGTACCCGTAATGAAGCACGCTGAACCGGTCTACCTCCTATCTCAACATGGCAATATTCGTCATGCCTTTTTTCTACCCCCATCATCCCACTTTTTAATCCCGGACGACCCCTAAAAAGGGTCGTTTACCCGGTTCCCGTGGCCGCCGCCGCCTAAAAAAGAAGAAGAAAAGAAAAAAAAGAAAAGAAAAGGGTCTCTTCAAATGGGTGGCCCGGATCGCAAACAATTCATCAACGACCGCCTGTGTTGTGTATCCCTCTCTTCCTCCACAACCACAGCCTCCATCTCGTCCTCGTCCTCCTCCTCCTCCTCCTCGTCCTCGTCCTCGTCCTCCTCCTCCCCTTCCTCTCCATCCTCCTCCTCAACTCTTCTCCCCCCCTGTCCTCCATAGCTTGGCACAACCCCGAGAAAACAGTGACTTGCATGCAATGAGCGGTCTCACCGTCAGCCCCGACCTGACGGTTCAAGACACCATCGTCCTCCAGAACCTCATCGATGACATCAAGCGTTACGACGACAAGCACCTGGCCCCGGCCGACGGCGACGAGGGCTATGTCAGCCAGGAATCGCTCGACGAAAAGTCCAACAGAGATGACGAGCGTGAGTTCATCCCCGCCTCATGATGATGCTGCTTCGTGATGCTGCTGCTGCTGCTGCCCATGAATACCGTGACTGACGCAAACAAAAACCAGCCTGCCGCGGGGTGTCGTCCCAGAGGGACGCCAGGGACATCCGCAAGCTAAAGGGGCTCAACGACGCCGCGGGCCACGACTTTGAGCCGACGGTGCTGTCGTCCGTGGACCTCCGGGACCTGCCGGCCAAGATCCCGGCCGTCCTCCACCGGCGCGTCGTGGTGCCGTACGTCGCCTGGGCCCGCACCGTCGTCCGCCACGAGACGGACGTCGTCATGCTCACCCACCTCGGCCTCTACCTCGCCACGTCGGTGCCCAGCGCCGTCGTGCTGTTCCGCAGCTTCGGCTACCTCCACGCCGTCCTGCACACCGCCCTGCAGTTCCACTACATGGGCACCTACACCCTCATGATGCACCAGCACATCCACATGAACGGCATCCTCTCCAAGCGCCACGCCCTCCTCCGCGCCCTCGACGCCTGCTTCCCCTACCTCACCGACCCCCTCATGGGCCACACCTGGAACACCTACTTCTACCACCACGTCAAGCACCACCACGTCGAGGGCAACGGCCCCAGCGACCTGTCCTCCACCATCCGCTACCAGCGCGACGACCCCCTCCACTTCCTCCACTACGTCGCCCGCTTCTTCTTCCTCGTCTGGTTCGACCTCCCCCGCTACTTCTTCCGCAAGCGCCAGCTCAAGAACGCCGCAAAGACGGCCTTCTGGGAGCTCGGCAACTACGCCGTCCTCTACGCTCTCTACCGCCTCAACCCCAGGGCCACCACCTTCGTCCTCCTTGCCCCGTTGCTGCTGCTCCGCCTCGGCCTCATGGTCGGCAACTGGGGCCAGCACGCCTTTGTCGACGCCGACGAGCCCGACTCGGACTTTCGCTCCAGCATCACCCTCATTGACGTGCCTGTAAGTATCTCCCTCCTACTCCTCCTACTCCTCCTAACCCCTCCTACTCCTCCTCTTCCCGCCCTCCGAGGTGTGCCCATAGAAACCGCAACAGGCCGACTAACACAAACACCCCCTCAGAGCAACCGCTACTGCTACAATGACGGCTACCACACCTCGCACCACCTCAACCCCCGCCGCCACTGGCGCGACCACCCGACGTCCTTCCTCCAGCAGAAGAAGACGTACATCCGCGAAAAGGCCCTCGTCTTCCACAACATCGACTACCTCATGGTCACCGTCCGCCTGCTCCGCAAGGACTACCTGCACCTCGCCGCCCGCCTCGTCCCCGTCGGCGACCAGATCGCCATGACCCTCGAGGAGCGCGCCGCCATGCTGCGCCGCCACACGAGGAGGTTCACCGAGGACGAGATCCGGGAAAAGTTCCCCGGCCACGGCAAGACCAAGTAAAGGTGACGGTTGGTCCAGCTTGTGGAAACACACAAAACAAGTTGTTGCTGTTGTTGTTTTTTAGCATCACCCGTAGAGGGAGCGTGGGAAGCATGTCAATCGGTTTTTTTTCTTCTTGGGTTTTCCATGACACACATATATATATACATGGCGATAGCGATTTCCTTTCCTTTTTTTCTTTGGAACGCAACTGTAGCGAAGCATATCTAGTCAAAGACAGAAAGAAAAGACAAGAAGAAGCAAGTTAGCCCTTCCCCAAGGGGAAAAGGGGCTCGAAAACAAGGCCAGTCAAGGGCCGTTTTTCGGCATCTCTGATAAGAAAAGAAAAAAAAAGAAAAAAAAGAAGATTGGGCTCGATCCCGGTGACAGGCACCTTTTGGTAAGTAGTAACCCCCTTCGCCACAACTGTGAGCGTTTCCTGCGATGACCTACTTCTGTACGCCTCCAATTGTGGACCTGGGGTGTGAAACTACGAGGAACCTTGCATTGCCGTGGCTTCTGCGGAATGGACATGTCTTGGCTAAAGAAGAAACTCCGAGACCCAAACGGTCAACGGTCAAAGGACCAAGACTCGGGTGTACCCGCGACATAACGGGGGGCGGAAACAAATAGTTTCAACAGTGATATTCAACATTATCGTCGTGAGACGTAAGGGGGGGGTATATGGTATCTCGTATGGTATCAACACTCCTTTCTCTTCTTTCGGCCTCCGAAACCGCATCAACCCGAACCCAACCCTACACACGCCCAGAGCAGGGACCCCACCAGCAACAGCGTCATAGCCAGACCGTTCCGAGTCGTGGTCGGCGCCGCCAGGCTCTTGCTGTCGCCGGGGGAGGAGACCTTTTGGCCGGTAGACGCGACGACGACGTCCCCGGAAGGGTACTGGACGTTGTAGACGGGCGCGTCCTTGAGCTCGACAGGCATGCCGAGCGAGTGCTTGCAGGTGGGCTGGTTCGCCGCCGGCCAGTCCAGCTCGCACATCTCGTCGTAGCCCCAAGAGCATATCGAGTCGAGCGCGTTGTAGAGGGCGTAGTTCTTGGCGACCCAGCTGCCGGGGCGGGCGAGGCAGCTGGCGAGGAAGTTCATGCTGTTGGAGGCGCTGAGCGCGAGCTTCTTGTCCTTGGTCTTCAGCAGCGAGCGGCACTCGTCGGCGGGCAGCTCGGCGTACTGCATGGGGAGCGGGCCGCCGGCGACGGGCGCCTCCTTGGCCGAGTTGCCGGTGTAGAGGTAGTTCCAGGCGTCGTAGCTGACGTCGTGGGCGCCCTGGGACTGGTCGATGCGCAGGAGCTTCACGGTGCGCTTGTTGTTGACGCCGTCGTCGTAGCTAAGGGAGATGCAGAGGTTGTCGCAGTCCACCGAGCCGGGCCAGTACGCGACGCGGTCCGTATTGATCTTGCAGCCGAGCACGCCTACGGAAGACGAGTAGCTGTCGTGGGGGGTCGCCCACACAGTGCCGTCGGCGACGACGGCGGGGGTCGAGGATGCGAGGAGGAGGACGAGGGCGAGGGGCAGAAGCAGTGTCTGCGACGGCGACGAGAGAGCGGCGCCGCGCATCGTGGGAAAAGAGCGACAAGGGGGGGAAGTCCCCGGGGACAGTGTAAATGAGTGACTTTGGTGATAGTAGTGCGATAAGGAATGGGCCAGCCGCGATCGCGGCCGGTATGCGACTCAAAGGAGTGAGGTCATGATGATGTGCAGCCTTTCGCCGGTGGTGTTAAAGGAATGGTGTGTGGGTTGCGGAGGAGAAGTAATTAAGACGAGGGCGGGAAATTGGATCGCAAGACGACAACAGCGCGACTCGCTCCCGCGCGTTTCCTCACCCCCC
>JASUDE010000097.1:0-96258 GCA_034509685.1 Colletotrichum cereale | reverse complement strand
GCCCCCCCCCCCCCCCCCCCCCCCCCCTACCATGTGCATAGTAGGCATATTATGTCAGCCATAGGGCGTAATATCCCAAAGACCAAGCTTAGGTAATCAACCTACCCCTGCCACCTGAATGTGTGCCCCTGGCAGGTGCTCACGGCTGTCTCTACTTAATTACATAGCCTTTTCTCCCGTCACACACACACCTCGAATGGAGCACTATTCGCACCACTTCACATGTATATATGTGCTTGCGTGGTCTCAGGCCTTTTATCGTGCATGTAGACGGTTCGTTGGGAACGACTTTCATTTCACGCGCATGATTCACACAACAGCAGGCTCACTCTAACGCATTGACAATTTGACCAACAGCAATGCAGACAGCATAGTTACTCGGACATTACACTAGACAGAATTGAGCTTGTTAACAGCGTTGATCAAAGTATTTTTGGAAAAAAGATAATTAAAGGGCTTACAATGAAAAAGCCGGGCTCTCCTATGTGCATAGGTGGTTATATCAAGGTTGAGATTCATCAAGCATCTTGTCCTTGGGTGTAGGTTCCATGAGAATGTGATACGACAGACGGCCTCTTCTCTAAGCTGCAAAACTGCAAATATACGCCAACTTAAACATCTGCAAGACGGATCGGGGACAAGTTTGTGTCACGAGAGCTCGTCTTGGTCCAGGAAGAACACTCCCTTATCAAAACCGACTCAGGAGACTCCAAAGCCACAGGCCCCTACTCTAGTTAGTTCCTTGAACTCTTACTCAGCGCGTGATTCGGCATCATGTGGTCCTCTTTCTGTTGTTCTATAGCCCGCCTCCCGTATCCTTTCCCTATTGCTTAAGAACATCACGCTTTGATCTTTATAGTCCACCTTTTGGGGTCATTGGATAGAACTTGTAAGTGTTCGACGGCATGACAAACAAGGCCTTCTTGCAGCCATCGTAGAAATGGAGATATCACTAGAAACACCCGCATGTGCGGATGCGGAGTTGAACGAGGAAATGTTCACCAAAAATCCCAGTCTATCCAACAATATTTAACGCGAGCTGCGCTAACGTCCATGATCAGAACGCATGCCGTGGCCGTATCGGGTGACCTTGTCCTGATAGCTTGTAGGCCGCTATCAAACCATCCCAGGCTGAAGGGCATGGTCTTACTGATGCATCCACGTCAGCATAGCGGGTGAGCGGCTACTGTTTTACCGTCAATTGTGTCGTAATACCTGACACGCGGCTGTTCTGGCATGGGTTGCAAGTGATTGCCAGACCTCCACTGAGCGTGGATGGCCTATAAAACAGATCTGACAATGGTTTCCGTGTGTAAGCAGAGGGTAAGTGATCACTGGCTTGTACTAAGCGTGGTACGAACTGAGGGGTTGATGCGACGAATAAGCGGGTAAACAATCCCTCAACCCTGCAGCGCCGTGTGGATAAAGCTGATTAGTGAAAACTGGCTTACTATGTAAGTAGCTGCCATACAACGTCAACTATGGTGGCACCAGTTGATGAAAGCTTGTGTACTTTGATTGATACCTTGTAAGTGGCTGCTACCCTAATTGGATTATGTAGGACAAGCTAACGAGTGGACGAGTACGGTGATAACGAGTAAGTGATTGCTAGGTTGTATTAGGCAGACTACATACCCTGACGTTTAGCCACCTTTATAAGGGCGTAAGTACCTTTAAACAACCTCAGTTCATGGAACAAACTGACAGGCAAAATTCACACTAGTATAGAGAGTGAGTATCTCCAAAACAGGGTCAAGCTAGTTGTTGTGGGCTATAAGCGATCCCTATATATTTGTGGACCAAACAATAAAACGTATGTGTAGCTACTCAATAGATAGAGAGTAGGTGGCAACCGCACCATCTCAAGTCATAGTCAAAGCGTGAATCGACGGATGGTTTGGATAGCTTTTGGGTGGCTGCTGGACCTTCCCAATCTTCACACGGCGAACTGAAGAGTAGACTTGTGTGTGCTGGAACAGCGGGTAAGTAACTCCCGAACATGTGCGGCATTAGCTAATGAGAGTCCTCTTGATGCGAGAAGGGCGTGAGTGACTGCCAAATTCACATGCTTCAACCTGGCCACGTGCGGCTTGCCGACGGGAGTACCACAGAAAGGAATCAACGTTCTCGCTCTATCCCATTGCTGGGGCCAACCGGGGACTGGAAAGACACCGGAATGGCTTATTTTGACGGGAAATGTCGCCTTGCTCATGGAGGGCTTCTGGCTTGACGAGCTTCCGGTGACCTTTCGGGACGCTGTCGAGGTAACGTGGGAGCTTGACGTATCACATCTCTAGGAGTTTGTCAATCTTGGTATGTGAATTCCTGCTGCAGAACTAGTTTTATGATTTAAAGGGGTCGCCACGATGCTGGGTTGTTTTTGATGAGGAGGTTGATGTCGCTTCTTTACATTATGCTCGCGAAAGTAATGGGAGCCCGATCGGAGGAAGACAAACACCACGTATTTTTCGTCAAGGATATGAAGCCGTAGGAACGGGGTCAAAGTGAAGAAGGCATATGGGAGATTGGGTTTGAAAGTATTTGGGATGGGTATGCGGGCAGGGAGTTGCGAGTTGAAGAACACGGGCAATGGTCGCATACCCTGAACACTTGTAGTGTCGCGTCTGGCGTCGTTGGTTCGATGCAAACCGGAAACTAGATATTGTTCACTTTTGTGTAATGAGATTGTTCTGGACCCTGGTGCCAGAGGGCCCTGGTGCTAGATGGAACGGGATAATGCCGTTATGATACCAGCAATCATAGCGGCATGATAGCAAACTACTTTTCTACTCAGCAGTCGTCAGCCTAATTTCTGGGGTGGGCTTCCATCACCAGAAACTGACACCTCGGATGACAGAAAAGGTCTCTACTGTGCAAGGATTTTTTGTTTCTTTAACGTTTAACAAAACTTAAAAAGCAAATGTCACACGCATGGGTTAGTTTCAAGGTGAAAGAGGGAAACGCCGCTTCATGATGTTAACAGAACAGGGTACAAAGTCTGGTATCTGGTGGCTGGAAGCGGGGAGTTGGTGCCTGATGAAACGGACTGTTGTTGTATTACATGTTGTGTCGAATGTGGAATGAAGTCGCAAACTCCATCGCTCTCCTCGTGCATGTGCTCTACCATCTCGTGTATTGTCGGCATTCATAGGCTTATAGAATCCCAGAAGACCCCTGTTGCACTCATACGATGTTTCGGTTGCCACCACGAATTTGAATGAAGGGGGACCCGTTCCAAACAACTTGACTTCTGAAGCCGAAGAGGAACACGTGAGTTGCTATGGCTATGAGCCTGAAACACGGCGTCGCATCTGAATACTTGGAAGCGTAAGCTTTGGCATAGTCTGACTACAGAAAACCGACTATAGCGTTACAGTGGTCTTGGGCATGTTCCTACTAGAAATTACGAGTGCTGCCACCCTAACTGGCATGCTCCCAGGAGCAGCCTGACTTCTGCCCAAACTTCTTGTTGGAGAGGGCTGACCAGATTTGGAAAGTGAATCGTTACCAGGGAATGACGCGCAACGATCAATATATGGCATCTAGAAAGGGTATGATGAGCTACTTCTGATTTGTCCATTCGTAAACCCATGCAAGCGAGACTGGGGCGAGTGGGTACTCTGTAAAGTTTGAGCTGACCAACCTGTCGCCGTCCAGGGCTTTATTAGTCTCAGCTGAAAGGAAGGGTTTGTTTGTCCTTGGCAAACCAATCCACGGGCCTGACATTCTCCAGTAATCCTTGTTGTAAGATATTGTATTATCAACGTGCATGTACCGCGCGCTTGTAATTTAGCCGGTAACCATTACCTTTCTCAGCCCAAACCTGTACTTTCTAACACACCATGGGCACCACGCAAACCCGCTCCGCATAGACTTGATTGCAATGTCAACAGAGAGAGAAGGCTGTACCATGGCATCTATCAACCAGGTGGCCACTGTCTCGACAACACCGGTCTTTCGTATTTGCCGAGTCAGATATCCACGGACCGCAGGACCGCATTGTTCAATACCACTCTCCGCAACTCTCGCTTAGCAGAGTAGCATCAAGCAAACGCGCAACACGGAAGACGGACCCGCACTGGGCACTTTGTTCTTGCGGGGAGCCGCTGCTTTCCTGAGTCATTGTAAGTGACGGCCAGCAAACCCGTCACATCATGTCACATCATGTGAGGATCAACAAGAATAATTTCCTCAACAAGTAGTTACCTAACGGAATGTAATCCAAGCCCTCTGCCCCCCCCGGCGTGGCGGTGGATATCGTGGATATTGAGGCCTCTTCTCCAACCAGGGTTCCCGACGGCAGTCCAAGACAAACAAGGCGCTTATGCTCGGACGCCCGGATGAACTGAACACAGTCCTAAAGTCTAAATGGAGCGGCGGGAGCTAGGAACGCATTGACGGCCGCAGCACGTGGCTTTGGCCTAATCCTCATGTTCACTTATTAGGATAGATAATGCCCTCCTGTCAACCAACGCGCTGACGGCCATCTCCCATTGACTACACTGCCTCCGCAAGGGGTCCGGTGTGCTGTCCCCCCTATTGTATATCCCTTCCTAGCTCGACCTTAGGTCAAAAAAAGAGTAGGCCCATTTCGGTCTTCTTTAGCACCTCAACAAATACAAGGGGGTCTGCGAGGGTCTTGGGGCCATGGAGATAACGCTCTTGGTTCTCGCAGCAACGAGAGAGTCCGAGAAGCTCAGTCTCAAGGTAAAAGTGGCTCTGGCCAGAGGACGGCAAATTTCTGCACAGGGAGTCGATGGATCCTGCAAGCATGTTGACTCCACATGCGCTGGGGAGAGGCCGGTACTTGGAGGTCCCCGCAATAGAATATCTGTTAAACCTACATAGCATACGGATACTCAGTACTACTATGCTTGACGTGTTGGGCGGTGAATAGCCACAAGCGGGATTGCGTCTGTCCCGAAGAAGGAATTCCCACTTTACTAGCTTGCAGCTTGCACACATACCGCGGGTTGGACGGGCCCTATGCACGACACGATACTGTCAACTTTGACCATCAGACAGAAACACACCAGTACATGCACATTCCCACCGAAGCCCTGGGGATTATCGACAACACATGCTTGTACAAGTCATGTCGTGCGCCCTGAGCCATCGGCGTCGCAAGGGGGGAGGGGATGGCTTCAGTTGTACCGAGGCATCCGTTCATGTTCAGCGTCCAGCGCGAGCTGGAAGCCTAATACGGCCCGAAGCATTGACACTAGATACAGAAGCTGACTCTGACGGGCGCCTAGTGTGGTCAAGCCCGAAGCCGGCCGAAGCCCTAGCCGGTTCCCGTTGCTTGCTAAAGCGTGTCTGTGTCTGTCTGTCTATGTGTTTGTATACTTTAAGGCCGTTCCTCCATTTTCGACAACTTCCATTCGCCCATTCGCCATGTTCCTATAGGGTTCACTTTTCTATTAAGACAGATGGTGTGTGACACTCGCACCAAGTAGGCACCAAAAGCAACCCCGCCAAGGTGCTAGCATCATCCCTGTGTGATCCCGTCACTGTCTGCATGGGGCGGGAAACCCGTTTCCTTCGAGCCACGAAAGCACTGCACTGGTGGAATATTCCCCATCATCCGCAGATGCCCGGCGTCATCAACAAGGCTTTGCTGAGGTTGCTCTATTTGTTCGTATGCAGGTCGAAACGTGCAAGGTCCGTGGCGCTATCGAAAGAAGATGCGATGCTTTCCCACTTATCTCGATCCAGAGCCCCACGCCTCTCGGACCCATTACCGCGGTAGGACATGACATCCGAAAGAATCGTGCCTCGTGGATGGCTGGTCTCACTGCCGGTGCAGGGATCCGGGGTCATGATCTACGTCAGACGACCGTCGTTGGGATGGGGTTCACCCTCTTCCACACCGTGTACACGTTTGCTTCCCCCAACGGTCTGACAGGAAGAAGAGAGAGAGAGATGAGTGTAGTTTCCTTCTTCTAATTAAATTAACTACCACACCCCCCGCCTTCTCTGGTTACGAAAGCACACGCCGCACTATTGAGAACGCGTAGCTTGGCCTGCCGTCCTGTCACCGTTTGTCGCACACCATCCTGGGGCGCTTATGTCGGCCGGACAGACTAGATGGGCGGAAAGACTGCATCGCTCACACCCTCAGGTCCAAGATCAGAGGAACGTCGATGCCTCATTGGGTCGAAGTTCCTGGTTCCTGGTGAATAGTCTTGTGTCACATGCGCGATGAAATCCAGATTATACGCTGTCCTTCCACCAGACCGCTCCCCGTTCCTCTCTAGTTCCTCATGCGCTCCCATGCCTCTGCATGGCTGGCAATGCGACTTCTTCTTTTTTCTGTCGCCCGACATACCGAGGCGGGGCTCCAAGGGATGCCTAACTGGCTCTGCATATTTCCATGTGAATATTGTTCTGGACTTACGTCAATAAGGCTGTTCTGTATTGCCTGGTGTACTGTACCGACCGCAACGGGACCTTTGATCCCGATGGTAATCCTAAACTGCCGTGGTCATCCGGCACACTCTTCCCGTACAGGCGAACCAAATACATCTCTTCACTCCCGGCAAGGCAACAAGCCCCGCCCGCTACCCCATGGGGAACGTCGCATTCTAGGCTCGTTGAAGTGCCCTATTCGAGCTTCGTCCGTTCACACGACTACGATGCCTGCTGGATGAATGACGAGCACGACTCGGGCGGCGGGGTCCGGCTCCTCACCGGGACCAGAGCTCTTACACTAGTTTACCAAGACCAAATTGCGCCCATTCGCACTCAGACCCAGGTCCGGGCCACCCACGCAACAAACAATACCCGCAAGGGAGGAGGGGGGGGGGGGTGCAAACTGGCGGTGGGTGCGGTTGTCCGCTTTAGTGCCCACCACTCCGTCCTCCCTAGACAGAATTTTCCCATTGTTGGATCTGGAGTGGAATTCTCGCGACTGGGTCCCTCGTTGTAAACTTGAGGTTAAATAGATCATGGAAGCCCTCTCCTACATGGTCTCCCCTCCAGCTGAGGTGTTCGAGGCAGTTCATCGGCATCGTCTTCAGCCAAGCTCATCAACGGGGGTGCATCCTGCGGCTCTACGTCCAAGTACTTTCTTCCTTCTTCCCGTCCCACAACCCGTAAAAAAGGGTTAAAGACGTCCGTCTGTCGCTCTGGTTTCTTGAAGACTATCGTTTGTCCCCAACATGCAGCTTTTCACGCTTCTCTCGTCCATCTCCCTCCTCGGGGCCGCCTTGGCGGTTCCCGAGGGCTCCCAGCCCTTGGAAGACAGGGCTGCCGTCACCGCGACGGTCGTCCTCGACACGGCCACTGTGGTCGGGAATGTGATGAACAAGGTCGAGTCCTTCGGCGGCATTCCTTTCGCCAAGCCGCCCACCGGCCAGCTCCGCCTGAAGCCCCCCGTGCGCCTGACCGAGAACATCGGCACCTTTGACGCCACCGGCCCCGCAGCCGCCTGCCCGCAGATGTTCGCCTCCAGCGAGGGCACGAACAAGCTCTTCGAAGTTCTCGGAGACATTGCGAACCTGCCCTTCGTCCAGAAGGTGTCGGGCCAGACCGAGGACTGCCTCACCATCACCGTGGCTCGTCCGCAGGGCACCAAGGCAGATGCGAAGCTGCCCGTGCTCTACTGGATCTTTGGAGGTGGCTTCCAGGTAGGTTTCTTCGTCTCGAGTTCTGCGTCTGTCTCAAAATACTGACATCGTCTGATAGCTCGGATGGTCCTCCATGTACGACGGCACCGGCCTCGTCCAGAACGCCGTCGACATGGGCAAGCCATTTGTCTTTGTCGCGGTGAACTACCGTGTCGCCGGCTTCGGCTTCATGCCCGGCAAGGAAATCCTCGCAGACGGCTCTGCCAACCTCGGCCTCCTCGACCAGAGAATGGGCCTCGAGTGGGTTGCCGACAACATCGCAGCCTTTGGCGGTGACCCGGACAAGGTCACCATCTGGGGCGAGTCTGCAGGTGCCATCTCCGTCTTCGATCAAATGGCCCTGTACAACGGCGACAACAAGTACAATGGCAAGGCTCTGTTCCGCGGCGCCATCATGAACTCCGGTGGCATCACACCCGTAGACCCTGTCGACTGCCCCAAGGGCCAGGCCGTGTACGACAAGGTTGTGTCGACTGCGGGCTGCAGCGGCAAGGCAGACACGCTCAACTGCTTGCGCGGCCTCGACTACAACACGTTCCTCAACGCTGTGACCTCAGTCCCTGGGATCCTCTCGTACAGCTCCCTTGCCCTATCCTACCTGCCCCGCCCGGACGGCAAGACCCTCACGGCGAGTCCTGACATCTTGGCCAAGAACGGCCAGTATGCGGCAGTCCCGATGATCATCGGCGACCAGGAAGACGAAGGCACACTCTTTGGAATATTCCAGGCCAACCTTACCACCACCGACAAGCTTGTGGCCTACCTCAAGGACTACTACTTTGCCACGGCCACCGAGGCCGATATCAGGGCGTACGTCGCCACCTACGATGACGGCTTGGACGCCGTCGTCAACGGCAGCCCGCATCGCACCGGCGTCCTCAACGAGATCTTCCCGGGCTTCAAGCGCCGCTCTGCCATTCTTGGCGACCTGGTCTTCACCCTGACCCGGCGCGTCCTTCTCAACCTCGCCAATGCTGTGAACCCCAACGTGCCTACGTGGTCTTACCTCGCCTCCTATGACTACGGAACCCCTATCCTCGGCACTTTCCACGGATCTGATCTACTTCAGGTGTTTTACGGCGTCAAGAACAATTACGCCGCCCGGAGCATCCGCGCGTACTACACCAACTTCCTCTACGACTTGGACCCCAATATCGGTTCCAACGGGCAGTACCCCAACTGGCCAAAGTGGTCTCAAGGTCAGACCCTGATCCAGTTCTTCGCGGACAAGGCCAGCACTTTGAAGGACGACTTCAGAAAGACCAGCTCGGACTGGATCTTGAACAACGCTGGAAGCTTGTACTTCTAGTCATTTGGTTCGGTTGCCTGGGGGACACACTTGGCATCAAGGCGTCGTTGGAGTTTTGGGATAGGGTGGTACTTTTGATCATTGATGAAATCGGCTCGTTGGGAGTTACCGTAATGAGGTCCAAGATTTAATTCTTGAAGTTTACGTATTATAACGGTCAATGCATATGCAGTCATTGACATTAGGAAGAGACTGTGGTCTCATAACATGTTCTACCAATTCACTCGCGGTAACAACTGGGTCTTGATGACTGACAATCTCCCTATAATGATTTAGGGGTGGTGACGAACGCAAGTCATGTCAGAAGCCGATCATGACGCGCGACTCAGCTTGCTTGAACCGCGATTTCCGGCAACAGTGCAGTTAAAACACCCAGCGCATTTTGCTACATATACTGATTGCATCTGGAAACTTGACCAACTTATCGAGCTAGACACATATACAAGGACCAACGCAAAAACGTCAATCATCTGGACAAATGAAAGAAAAAGAACCCCCCATCTCGAATTCGTCGACATCTCATGAAAGTGTCACTTACCCTCCCAAACGCCTTTCACGTACTCCTCTAAGCCGGTAGGCTTGAAGTCGGGTAGCAGCTGGTTCCACTCGTCGGATACCGCCCACGCCCCCTTTGCTATCGAGACAGTAGCACCAATCGTAACTACCTTCGTCAAAGCCGCAAGTTCCTCTGGTGACATGCCAGGCAAGTTGAGCGGGGTGACGAAGTTTGTCTTGATGATTCCGGCTTCGAGGTCCGCGAGTTTCAGTCTGTCTACCTCGAAGGATTTCCCTTTTGGAACTCTGTCAGTATGCTGCATAATCTGAGATGACCTGGAGCCTCACTTACCTCGAACCTTCTCCCCCAATTGCAATATCTCATTGACGGTAGCTTTTTGACCGGTAATACCCCCGACAATGGGCCATTCTCCGTCGAACTCCACCGCCCGGGCGGTCACCTCCGCAATGTCTTCGATGGTAGTAAGGGTGATTTCCGCGTTCTCAGAGCCTTCCAGAATATACCCACGGCCTTTGTCAAAATCGAAAAAGGCTGGGAAGTCGATTTCGTAATGTTTGGCGGTCTGATGAGGGTACGCCAGGAAGTTCATAAATCCGCCAGGCTGGAACAAAGTGTACTCGATGACCTGTCATCATGTCAGAAACGAGCATCGCCCCTTAGTTCTCTGGCTCACTTTTGTGTCCTTGTTAACTTCCTCCAAGTAGCGCTTCACCTCCAACTTATTGGCATACCAAGGCACATGGTTGACGACCTCGTTCAACTTGGTGCCCCTGAAGTCAACTTAGCAGTTGTTTTACGAGGGGTCTGGCAGAAACCCGCCTGGAGTTGATGCTCACGTTGCCCATTCGCTCGGAGCGAACCGCTTGACTCCTGCCTCGATCGATGCGTCAATCAAGCGCTTTGACGTCGCCGCGCCAGGGTCCGTTGAGGCCACAATGAAGGAGATCACTGTTTGGGTACCAGTAAGGATTCTCGTCAATGCTGCCTTATCTTCATAAGGAGCCTCGATCCACGTAACTCTTGGGAACGTGGGCAACGAAGAAGGGTCCTACAAGGTCGTCAGATGACAGGGCCTCGACCATTGACAATTGCTTCGAGGGTTTCGTAAAAGAAAAATCGGGCTGTTCTATACCTTTCGAACCAGGCCGAGGATTTCATGCTTCTCGGTCTTTGACAACCTGTTGATAACCTCGAGAGCAAGCTCTACATGGGAGTCATGGTCAGTAGGGCATTTGGCCAAAATTCGATAACGAGAAGGCATGATCCACTACCAGAAGCCCCTGCAATAGCAACCTTAACCATTTTGCTAGATTCCAGAAATGGGATTAGAGATAGAGGTAGTGCGGAAAACCGTGCGATGCTGCAAGGTCTTAAGAGTGCCCGAGGATGGTGATTTGGATGATGTATATTTTACGGAAATGCTGCAGGCCCAAGTAGGCTTTATAGGAGGAACAATTACTCTATGTATTGCAAGAACTTCTTGCAGACATCAGTGACTGGCACCCGAAAGGCGAGGTGCTGGCGGAAATCCTCAGCATGCGGGTCAAGAGTTGCCGGAACACCGCCCGCTAGCGTTGGATTCCGCAAAGATTTTGGGCGGAAGTACGCCTCAATGCAGACCAACGCGCAAAGGGCCAAACTCCGCAACTCCACTACCCTGTGGCTTCGCTTCTGATGCAATCATGTTTGGCCTTGGCTTATGTTTGTTTTGCAACACTGTAAACCTCGTGGGACGCAATAACATTGAGAAGTTGACTCAGCATCATTCATGAGGCCCAAGTGACAAGTAGAACGACGCTCCAAAGCGAATAACATTCAAGCCCAATATGCTGGAATGTCCTACATCTAAATAGTTTTACCTGCCACGACACATCGCTTGGCCTTTGGTCGATCAATCAATCCTGCTAATATTGCTCGAAGGATCACTGAAGCGGAATACGTTTTATCGACTACAACTATCATTGCAAGACAAAGGCGTTTCATCAAACTTTGGTCTTTGAGTACAATTGTATCTGCTGAGACATATAATTGATTGCTTGCCATATCTAAGAACCCTTAAGAATATCTGCGGCCTTCTCTGCAACGGCGTAGATAGTGGATTGCAAATGACAGGCCGGAATCAAAGGAATGATGCTAGAGTCAACAACTCTCAGGCCCTCGACCCCGTAGACGCGAAGCTTAGGGTCGACAACACCGCCACGCTCTAGCGGCTGCAGGCTCGACGTTCCACTCGGATGTGCAAAGCTAGCATACAGAGAGTTACGAATAGCTTCACCAATAGCCTCATCCGAAGTAACGTTAGCCCCAGGTACAATTTCAATGGCTTCGCGTACCGCAAGAGTAGGACTTTGCCAAAATTTGCGAAACGCCTTGACGCTAAGTATGGCAACGTCGAGATCGATGGGGTTTTGAAGCACGCCAAAGTCGATGACTAGAGGCACAGCCGGGTCAGGGTTGGTGCTGTTGATTGTAATAGTCCCACGGGATAGCGACTTTTGAAAGGAAATAGCGCCGCCCGCAAAGCCTCCAAATGGGATCTCCACAACGCCTGCCTCAGGGTTGCGGTAGAGCTTGGCAAGTGTTTTACGCTGGGCGAGAAATCCATCGAGTAGCTCGGAGTGCTCAGAGTAAACCTTGGGTAGGAATTCCTTTGCGTTCTGAGCCTCTACAGCAGCGGTCAAACTCTCGTACTCAGGCGTGATGTCATGGAGCGACAGGAAGACTATGTTGTTGCCACGAGCATGGGTGAACGGACCGGTTCGGTTGGCAAAGTACTCGGCCTCTGATGCGTTGAAGAAAGCAGGGTCGTTCATGGCCTGATCGCCAAGCTCAGGGGGATTGCCGTCTTGGTGAGGTCAGTCAAAGACCTTCTGAAGAGTGTGGAGAGATATGGGACATGGACCTACATGTGTAAGCAAACAACATCCAAGGGTGATCCTGATAGTTGGCGCCAACTCCGGGGAGGTCCGCGACCACGTCAATGTCGAGGGACTCGAGCAGCGACGCCGGCCCGACACCACTTTGGAGAAGAATCCTTGGCGTCTGCACACCTCCGGCTGCGAGAACAACCTCTTTATTCGCCTTTACCAGGGTCGTAGCATCAGTATCACGAGAAATGATGTTGACACCGACGGCTTTCTTATTCTCAAACTCGATCTTCGAGGCGTAGTGCTTAACAAGCAATTCCAAATTTTGACGAGTCTCTGCAATGGGATCGTAGTATGCGGTTCTCGATGTAGAACGGGTAACATTTTTTGGGTCGTGATTTTGGGGCAACAGCGCCAGACCAACATTCTTACCGCCAGCACCATGGTCGTCGAGCACAGGGACTCCAAAGTCCTTGATCCATGCCTCTCTCTGCAGATCTGTAATTCTTCAGTTCGGACTCTTCCTCACAACTAGACGATACTTTGAGTTGTTACCTTTGTCCGGCCATTGCCAGGAAGGGAAGCCGACTTGGACGGGCCCGTTGCCATATGTGCTTTTGTCGTAGCTATAATTATATTTCTGGACGTATTCGGGGGCAGGGAGAGTGAAGGAAGTGGACTGTGGTCATGTCATTAGTCAGTGAAGGTAGCTCAGGAGCCAAGAGTCGCATGAACCTTTTTGAAGTAGTATGACAGACTTTCCCAGTTCCAACCTGGGTTACCCAGCTCCTCCCACGCATCGTAGTCAGCCATTGATCCACGATCAAAAGCCATGCCGTTGACAGTGGATCCACCTCCAACAACCATACCGGTCGTGACGCCAGAGGTTCTGTTGTTAAGACCAGGTTGCGGGATAGACGTGAAGCGAATCATGTCATTGGGATGGGCATTGGAGGAGTAGTAAGGAATGGCTACATCCCACGAATCATCGAAATCGCCATATTCCACCACCAAGACGGTGACTGTAGAGACTCAGTATAGGAAATGTGACAAAAAGTGGGGGATCTGTGCTGTTGTACCTTTAGGATCTTCAGTAAGACGGTTTGCCACGACCAAGCCACTCAAACCTCCGCCGACAATGATATAATCATAGGAACCCTGGAGATCCGTCGCATTGCGCGCTGCAAATTTGGCAGCTGCTGGAGCAGCGACAGACAGTTGGCATTGGCTCGATATAAGCGTCACCAAAGCCGCAGCTTGGATGCCTCGAACAATGTGCATAGTTCTGTCGTCGACAGGGACGAGAATTCGTGGCAGAGAAGCAGAACGAGCTTGAACCTACAGCTTAGGGCCAGTATGGCGACTTTTAGAGATTCGGGAGTGGCGCTTTGCTTAAGTAGCTCATCTCCGCCTTTTGCCACCGAACTATTACTGCACGAACGTTGTAGCCCAGTTAACAGCATGTTCATCAATGGCGCGCTTGAATGGAAATCCTTCTACTGTAACCATAAGTACAGGGCTGCTAGGGGGGTTACGATCATCGTCCATGTGTATTCTTACAGGTTGTATGGTAGTGTCAATCCCTCGATCCCTGTCATCGACCCCAGACGGTGCAGGAGCTTGGCGGCGAGGCACTTTGAATATTTACTTAGCTCACGCTGCCACAATAGTTTCGACCCAGTCAGCCGGCTAATCTACAACACGCAGTGGCAGGAACGTATAAATTATATGACGCGAACCACTTGCAATCCCATCTCCTGTCTTTTCGTTGATAAAATATTCACATCGTGATTGAAAGTTGGCGAGAAATATTGGCAGCTATCTCAAGGGTGCCAAATCTTTTTAGCCCGCTCACTTTCCTTTTTCGTATGATACTCTCACATTAATGTAAGCACTAACCATGTTGACCTACGGCACGCTTGGCTCGCATGTTGCTGTCTGCAGTGTTGTAGCGGGAGCGGATCCTACGCAAGGAATCTAGGCTGCTTTTCTGATCCTGTGTTCTCGGCATGACCCTATCAATGTGTCACGTAGGATATAAGCGTTAGTTACTGCCCCATAACTAACGGCGTTGTGTTTCTACGTAGTATAATTAATGTAACTGTCGGCAGAGGGCATATCAAGATGCCCAAGCTTCATCTTGATTTTCTTGCAAGTACAAAAAGTGGTCGGTTAGCTTCCTGGTCCTAATACCTTCGAGGTCCCTCTGGGGCTGAGGTGTAGCTCCTCAAGATGCTCTTCTTCCACGGAGAGCTTGCCGCTTCCTCCGGGACTCTGGGACCTTCCGCCATAGTTCTCTCGATGCGGCCATCATCTTCCCGATGTTCGGGCATTTCGCGTCCGAGCTCCAGCCCGGGGTTGAAGGAATCACGCGAACTCGGGCCAGGAAGCACCTCTTCTGTCTCTGCGTCCACTTTTCGCAAGTTCCGCAAGTTCCGTAACTTCCGCAAGCTCCATGCTCGTATCTGATGGCGGTAGGGACCGTTCGACGTAATATCCTCCGACTTCTGGTCCTCTTTGCGTCGATGCACTTTCAGCCAAATGAGCCAGACCGTCAAGACTACCGCGGTCAGAGGCCCTGTTATGGCCCAGAATATCCAGAAACGAGGATTAATAATCGACTCTCCGCTCTCGGGAGACCAGTTGAACAAATCCATCGAAAAAAGAGTCTGAGCTTCGGGGTTAGGCGAATCCTTGACAAATATGTGTTTAATTCGCGCGGACTGACCGCAATAAATGCTCCCGGTAAGAATATTATGCTCATGGTCGCGAGTGTGAACATTGCAAAACTGTCTTCTTTGGCAGTGCGCGCAATTTGCAGCGATAGCTCTGCCATGTTATAACTGCTCTTGTTGTCCCGCTGGGCGACCAGGTTGTAGACCTAGGGGATTATATTAATGAGCGATGCTTCTTCCTGTGTCAGAACGTGAAGACTCACAATCTGCATCTGACTCGATGCAATCTTGGACTCCCTTTGTATCTCGAGAAGAAGCCCCTTGTGCGTTGCTTGAAGAACCTGCAAGCGGCTCTTGAGATTGTCCGTCGAGACCTGCATCTTCTTGGACCACTCATCCTGTATGTTATCGGTCGGTTTTCCCCTCTCGTCTGCCACGTGAGAGTCCTGCATGGTTGTCAAGATCTCCAATATCCGCTTGGAGAGCAGAATGTTGGCTTCAATCCGCGCCTCGTGTGTCGGGAGGCTTGAAATAGCGTGGTTCAGTGCCTGCGTCATTTCCTCGAAGCTCACCTGAGCTTCTTCGTTTGCAATCTGCGCATCCTGTAATATAACGGAGAGAATTTAGCCCCCACTGTGCTATTATCAATCATAAGCACAAGTAATGAACTTTGTTTGCATCAAAAATACCCGACCAGCTTGTCCGCTTCTCGACATCCTGCAGGTCATTCGCGGTGGTCCTAATGGCAAACATGTCGCCGGCCGCCAACATCTCGCACATGATGATAGGGAAGAGAATTGGATGTCCAATTTCTTGACTAGAAAGGCGCATCTTGTTTGCGAACGCCTTTCGTTCCTCGTCGTGCATCCCGTGGATGAAGATATTAAGATGTCGTTGCTGGAAGTCAGAGAAGATACCCATCGTCCAATCTTCACTTTGAGATCGCGGCAATCTAAACAAGAACTCTAGTTTTGTTATTTCAGCTAAACCAATAACAATAAGACTGTACGATTTTAAGAAAAGCTTGAACATACGGCTACAGCTTGGCCTGTTCTGGTTTTCATGCTTCAAGAGCATTGGAACGCCTGACGTATTGTTAAAATAAGGACCTAGGGGGCAATAGAAAGTAGAGCTTGCTTGTTAGATACCTTCCATTAATCGATACATAATGTCATGGGGAACTCTCATGACCTCCAGGACTTCCAGCAGCGCGTCTTTATCCTTGAACGTTACATCCCCTGATTGTTCGGTATGTCCACAGATTCTGATCATGACCAAGGCATTAGTTTCTGACTACAAAACTGGGGGATGCTCCTACATCAGATTGAAGCTAGGCCTTTCCGTAACGTGGTCAGTTTGGTAGAGTGGCTTCAGCCACTCTTGAAGCATTTGGTGGTCGGCCATCTCTGTAAACAGCTCCTCCGAACACACAAGGTCCGACTGCATCGATGCAGCTTAGTACGCTACAACAGATGGACTACCTTGTACAACTTACCTGGTCGACCATGAACCTACAGGTGAAGTTCCTGGTGTCATTGTACTTCAGACTTGATGGGAGCATGAAGTTCTGTTTTTTCGAGGTGGCAGGTGTGCCGCTGTATGGTTCTGTTGGCACTCGTGGCGATTGGCCTGACTGCACATATTCAGTCCGCAAAGTTGACGACAATGAGGGAAAGGGTCGGTAGGAAAAGGGGTTTTGAACAGTGCCGATCTAGGCTAGCCTGATTCAAGACCGCGCTAGTGTAAGCGTCCTGTCATACCAACTTGCCGGCACAAGCCTCGCGCCGAGTAGGGTCTCTCCAAGTCAAAACAGGTGAATAACTTGACACGTGTCGCGATGCCTTCACCGGCATCGCCAGTATAGTGCCAAATCATATGATGGCAGCATCGCCGTCAACATGGCCGAAACCATCGAGTTCCTTGCCAACAGCTTCTTGAAGAGCAGCATCCATCGAGTCGTGGCACCGACTCCGGACCCAGCCGGCGTCGCCCATTTGGGTGTGCTGTACTTTGTGCGCCCCGAAGACAGCCTTGAGCTGCGGCCGGTACAGAACAAAGTCCTCGACAGGCTGTGATGCGATCAAAACAGGAGTACAGAGATGGCCGGTATCACGGTAGGGGAGTAGGTAAAGGCGCGGGTGAGAGCCGGGGTGAGCCGTGCCGACCGAGCAAGGAGTGAGATATCGGATCGGGAGATTGTTGACGGGGTGAAAGCGAAATACTATAACTGAGCTGGCTGGACTCGGCCGAAGTTTTCGTGTTAGATGAAGAATTTGGATTGACTGTTTGTTTCCGATCCATGGTCCTTGGTATAGTTCATGGGATGGTCGATAACTTGCTGCACTCCCCTTCCTAGAGTCGAGCGGTCCTTGATGGAAGTAAAAGGCGGCACCGGGGGTGTGTCACGGGTAAATCGACCGTACAAGAATGGTATATCGACCTATTTAAGCTTATTTTCAGTAAGTGAACATCCTCCATCATCATCATCCTCACTAACAGCAACTGCTCTGTCAGCACGGACTTGTACGATGTGGACTCTCTAACTGAAAGTAGTTAGATAGGTCGGCACGCTTTTCTTCTACGGGTAGGTAATAAGGGGGTTTCAGCTAGTAGCATTTTCACTTGCTGTGTCATCTTCCAATGTATACATGTCTGCTGCGGTCTTCTCGAGCAACCTTCACCATGTACTCTGGGGGTTGACGTGTGATGTCAAGCCATCCCGGCGTAGACAGTTCCGGCAGCCTGGTAGCAGCCAGACTGACAGGTCAGGCCGGCTGCCGGCCAATGTTACGCAACATTGTTTTGATAGTAATATAAAAGGCTCCAGGTTCCTCCCGTGTCGAGGATTTCTGCAACCATTCAACTCCAGATTCGCCATCCATTCTTCTCTTCCCCAGCCAGCCAGCATTTCACCTGCCTCGCAAACAGCTCAAATCTGAAGCAAGTCTCATCAAATCTCGTCAAACCTACTTCCGTTTCCACCTTGCCTCACAAACAACTCAAGAAGCCTTATCCGACTCCTCAAAATGCAATTTTCAACCACCGCCCTCAAGTCTCTAGTCATGGCCATCGCCACACTGAGCGTCGGCGTCAACGCCAAATGCGGCAGCCGTAATGGTTTTTGCCAGGGCGAACTGAGCGTCAGATGCGTGGAGGATGACGGCACCCTCGTCTGCTGCGACTCATTCGATTGCATTAGCTAAAACGAAAACAAGAAAAGAACGGGCTTGGAATTGCTGTAGTGTACAAATCCGCATGGCTGGATCATTCGGTTCAATTTAGACACCTAATGTTAGCAGTAAATCGATGTTTTCGAAATGAGATAGAACTACAACCTAATTGCCTTGTAACCATTTAATGTCAATGTGGATCTTGACTTTCTGTCACCGGAGAACATCAAATGAGACGAACATGAGACAGACTCGAGTCACGTAATAAGGGTACACATTCCGCCTCTGAGCTACTGAAAGGCATTATGAGCACGGGTCCTATATCCGTATACAGGGTAATAGGAGTAATTCGATACGAATCAACCCTAGTTCTGTCTAGGATTAATCGGGTTGACAGCGTTTCGCAAGATAAGAGTTGTGCCTGCGTGTTATGAACCAGTGAATAGAGGTGGCAGGTAGCATCAGGCACACAACGAACCGCACTCCGCGTTCGGGAAAGCATCCGAGACGCGGATACGACAGCGCTACCGGTCGTCGTCGACATACTGGTCAAACACCTCGTCGTAGAACTTCTTCCCCACGTCCCTATGACTCCTGACTTTCGTCCTGAGCTGGCTCTCGCCCCACGTGTCGTACTTCCCCCGTAGAAAGGGCGAGTCGACACCTCTCCCCTCGGCCGACTCGGACGCCCGCCCCCGGATCTCGGGCCTGCTGAAATGCGCCCTCAGCGAGCCCGCCGCCTCGTCCTTTGTCAAGTCCCGCCTGACGCCCTGGAAGAACGGGACGCTGAACCGCTCCAGCGGGCCGGAGAGCACGCGGTGCGTCGTGGCCCTGCACGCCCCGCCCGTCACCACCTCGAACGCCTGGCCGATGTTGACGACGAAGGAGCCCGGCAGCGCGGGCACGTCGACCCACTCGCCGTCCCCGTTGAGGGCCTGCAACCCCCCGATGTACGGCGGGGAAGCCTGTAGGAGAAACGTCCACCAGCCCGACGAGTCCTTGTGCGGGCCGACGCCCTGACGTCCCGCCTCGCCTTCCGGCAGGGCGGGGTAGTGAACGAGCTTGAGGCGGTGCTGGTCCGAGAGGAAGGGGAGGAAGGTCTCGGGCGGGAGCGAGAGCGCCTTCGCGACCAGGCGGAGGAAGCGCTCGCCCAGGAGCGTCATCTCTGATATGTACGACTCGACGATGGGGCGGAGCTCTGGGTACGACGACGGCCACTGTGATGAGTGAGTTTGTCTGTCGACGTTGGGGCGGCGGAGGGTTGCTGATTGCAGTTTCTAACCTGGTTCGGGCCCCTCAGGCGTTCCCGCAACGGCAAGCCCGCGCGCCACCCGTTTGAGAGTTCCGTCGCAAACTCGACCTGCTCCCTACGGTCGCTCGCCCCCGCCGTCGTCTCGGTGCCGTCGCCGCTGTACCCCAAGAAGTGCGGGGAATTCCGCAGTGCGATCTCTTCTTTCGCCGCCGCCGGCAGCGCGAACAGCCTCGGCAGGGCCCCGACGATGTCCGAGATGGTCCGCTCGGGCACGCCGTGCTCCACGACGTAGAGGAAGCCGACGTGAACGAGGGCGTGGCGGAGCCGGCCAAGCAGTCCGGCCTCCGATGCGGGGTCGTCGGCGAGGGAGAGGTCGATGGTGGGGATCGCGGTGAAGCTGCCGCCTGGTGACATTGTGGGATTCTGATTCGACCGTTGTGGTGGTGACCCGGCCAGGGCGGTGCTTCAGAGCTTGGAAACGGAATTGCACGCATCGGAACCTCCGTCGCCGGCGCCGGGACCCGGCCGGGGTGGAAAAATGACGCGATCTGGAGGAAGAGCACGTCATGCGAGACGGTGTGATACCACGTAACGATCGGGCTGTCAATGGCCACATTGTGTGATTGTGCAGGATGAGCTTATGGGGGAACTGATTACTGATCGTCGGTACTCTGAATCGGCAAATTGAGCACAGTGTTTCGTGGCGATTTTATTACATCGAGATCGATCCCGGTATTTGCATATACTCCCGACCAAAGTAAGATATTTCCCCTCTTTAAAGCTTTTCTTAATTCTTTTTCCTCGTTATGTAGTAGCCAGACAAGCACAGGGAATAGATACAGTGGCACACCACTTATCCAGCCCGTCTAGCTATCTATATAGGTCAGTCAGTCAACCAAAAACCCAGCAGCACAAAAAGAAAAGATGGCAATTCACTCACGACGAAAAAGTCAATGCCCAGAGGCGGATTCGAACCGCCGTCAACACGGATCGCTGTATAGAAGAACCACAACGTATCATCCTAACCAACTAGACGATCTGGGCGAATCGATGGTGTTTGAGTGTTGGTTGCGGCGCCGCGGGATGGGTCCTTCAACCCTAAGCGGCGCCCCGCTGCGGGACTGCAATCGTGACAGCCGCCGAACCTAACCATCGTGCATGCTTGCGGTGGGTGATTTTGTTGTTGTTGTATTGTTTAACGCCGGACCGTTCCTGTAAGAGGACAAAAGGCGCCTAGAGTAATATCCTAGCTAGATAATACATATACATATTAGTTTCTATCCCTACTATAAGACTATCCCCTACGCTTACGCGTATACCTTCGCATAGTTAACTATGCCTAGGTTCTTAACTTAAATTGTTCTGTGCTGTTATATCCCAAGGGTTTATTAGTATCTAGGTTCTATATAATAGTCCTCTCTAAGTCTTATAAGCTTAGGGAGGACTTCTATATATTTAGTTATATAGTGCTATTAGTATATTTATATAAATATAGTATAAATATTACTAGTTTTAGTAGAGACTATATAAGCTATATAGTATAAAGAAGAAAATAAAAAAGAAGAAAATAAGTATATAACTAAGGGGTAAGTATCTATATATAGATACTACCGTCTAGTCTATTAATAGGCTAGGGGGTAGCCTATTAAACTAGTATATACTAAAGTAAACACCTATAATAAAGCCTTACCCCTTACGCCCATTAGTTAAAATATCTAGTAAAGGTATGTAATAGCTAACGCTATACGTCTAGAAGTAGCTATAAGGGACTAGTAGGACTAATCTAGTAGCTAGTAAAGAGTCTTACGTATAAAAAGCCCCTATAGGGAGGAGCTTATAGCATCTAGTAAGGGTCTAGCTTATTTTAGTAGACTTTAGTCTGTTATTATAATAGAGATATAAGGTAATAAAATAGGAATATTTTACTATAGGTATATCTTCTAGAAGAAGTTATAGGAGTTTAGATACCTAATAAAGCTTCTAAATTCCCCTATAATCTAGTTAATAAAGTATTATTAGTTATTAAACTAAGACTTATTATAGTACGCTTTATAGTAGTAAAGTAGGTGCTTTAGTATCTTCTAACTCCTATAGGAGTAGGTCTAATTTACGTTTTTATATATAAACCAGTTATAATACTTAGTAAAATCGCTATAGTTAGTGTAGGCAGCTAGCAGCTAGTAAAGCTTTCTTCTACTAAGGCTGCTAAGTTTAGAAGTAAGTTAAAAGGATATATTAAGCTTAAGGGGTTAGTATTTAGGGGGCTAGTGTTCTTCCTACTATACTTTAAAGGTAGTAATACGTTATTTCCTAAGGTTCCTCTTAATATAACTATATATAAGGAGATATATATTAAGGTCTACTAGTTTTATTTATGTCTCTTCTTTTATAAGGGTGTCTACTAGTTTGTTTTCTAGTATATTAATATATCTTAAAACCTATCTAACTTAGACCTTCTTACTATAGGTATTTATAGTGTTAATAAAGTCTAAGAAGGCCTCTTATAAAGACTTAGATAGAGCCCTATTAAGCCTATAAATAACTACTAAGTTATTAAGATATATTATAATACTATCTATACCTCTATTATATCTAAGGGTAGCCTAAAGCCTAGCCTAAGCTCCCTTAGCCTCTATATTATAGACCTCCCCTTATAGGAGTCTACATTTACCTATATAAACTAGTTTATATCCCTAAAATATAGCATACCTATACCCTATCTTATTCTAAAGGACCTAAGACCTATCTATATATACTATTATATAGGTGTCTAAAAGCGTCTCTATTTACATAAGGTAGTTAGAGTAAGCCTTCTTTTTACTTTACCTAATAGCTTAGTAGGTAGAGAGTATATTATATATTCTATTTTATAGCTTAGGCTAAAAGAAGCTAGGGATTAATTACGCTACCTTAATAAGAAACGTTAGACGTACTACACCTTTCTTCTAATTAGTTTGTAGGTAATCTACTACCTAACTAGTAAGTAGGTAGTATATATCTAAAGTCTTTAGTTAAAGCGTATATTACGCCTACGTAGCGTTTAGTAGTAGCTCTATAGGGGGTGTACTAGACTCCTAGATTAAAGCTAAGATTTAGGTTATCTTCTAGACTAAAAGGCAGCTATATATCCCTACGTTAAGAGATACTTAGATCTTATAGAGCTAGTATAAGAGTCTTATATAAACTTATATAAATTCTCCCCTCTATTACTTCTTACCTACCTTATTTAGGCTAAAGTACTATACCTTAAAGCTATATAAGGCGTATAAGATAACTATAGTGTAGAAGGCCTTACGTATTAGTAGGGGAGGTACCTCCTTATAAACTTTATTAAGGCCCTATATATATCCTTTAGTTAAGTAGGCTATTATAGTACGCTATTTAATATATACCTTAAAGCTAAGTATTCTATCTAAAGTAACCCCTAGCTACTTTATTACTTCTTCTTTTTTAACCTCTACTACTTAGTTACTATATTATATAGTAGGTAGGCTTATTACTACTACCTATACCCTTTAGGCGCTAGAGAAGTAAAGGATTTTAGTCTTTATAATATTAAAGAATATACTATTATCCTTACCTTAGCTTATCGTTTTATCTAAGATAGTTTATACTTTAAAGTAGCTTTCTTTCTTTATTTTACTAGTATATATAATAGTATAGTTATTAGTATAGCTAAACCTTAAGCAGACTAGTCTAAATTAGTGTAGTAGCTTAATATAGTAAAGGTATAGTACTAGAGACGCTAGGGACCTCTATAGTAGGCTATAGTATAAGAGGTGTATATCTATAACGTAGTCCTTAAAACAAACTCTTACCTTACGTTAGGAAGTAAAGGAGAGGGCCTAGTTTACTATATTAAGCAGCCAGCCTTATTCTTAGAGGATCTAAGTTAAGTAGCTACTGTTAACTATGTTAAAGGCCCCCTAGATGTCTATTATAATAAGTATATAGTACTATCGTCTATCTAAGGCAGCCTTAACGTTATATACTAGTACCTTAATAATATCTATAGCTAATCGCTTAGGTAGTGCCTTAGCAACCTATAGGTATAATATACTAAGTTTAATATATTATTTAGATATTTACCTTATAATAAGTTATTTTAGGCTTTTCCTAATAGTAAAGAGTAAAAAGATAAAGCGCTAGCCCTTTAGGGTACTAATATTATAGTTAGCTTTTAGTATTATAATAGTCTTAGTATCCTTAAAGGGGAGGGGGTAATACCCTATTATAAAACACATCTAGTAGAGCTAGTAGATATATTCCCTAATATATAGCTAAGCTGCGTAAAGTATAACGATAGTGATACTATTAACACCTAGGGTAGTATTACTAGCGCCTAGTAAAGCTGCTTAGGCTTCTACTAGTAGTAGATTATTATCTTAGTGTATACGTCTCTAGAGGACTATTAGGGTGTATAGGTTAATATTAGTTTCTACGTTAAACCTCTTTAGTAGCGCCTTCTAAAGGAGCTTTACTTTCTTAATAGGTGTAGTAGCTATAATTCTATTACCCTATAGAGGAGGTAACCTAAGTTAGGAGGTTAGTTTGTTTTAGCTTATAACCTTATATAGGTCTTTATCTGTTTCTATATCCTTAATCTGTTATATCTAGTATTATACTTTAGCCTAGCGTATAACCTTTTAGAACTTATAAGCCTTAGCTATAACTAGCTCCTTTAGCTTATACTAGTAAGCTTTTAGATAGGTCTTACGTGTAGTAGTATACTTTAGAGTCTACTATAGTGTAGACTTACCTTTTACTAGGTAACTACCTATAATAGTAGTAACACTCTAAAGGAGATGTATAAGGGCTACTACTACTTAGTCTAAATCTATAGGGATAGGTGTGTTAGGTATGTCTAGTAGGAGCTAGATAAAGCGTTATATTTCTTTACTAAAGTGTTATATCTACTTAGGTGTTATAATCTAGGTCTATAGTCTATTGCCTTTAGGTATTAACCTATTTAGTATTAGGATAGTAGTAATAAGTGTAGTATAGTTAGAGGTAGTATAGAGGTAGTTCTCTACCTATATAAAGGCCTATAGAATATTAAATAGGGTAAGGTCTAGTGTGTTTCCCTTATTATAAGTAGGGATACCTAGTTATAAGATAAGTATAAGTTACTAGTTAGTAATCTATTTAAAGAAACGTTTAGCTCCTTAGTTTTAGGTAACACCTAGTTACTATATAAAGTACTATAAGTTAAAGTCCCTTACTAAAAGCGTTTTCTCTAGGGGCGTCTAAGTGTTAAGAATATTAAATAGGTGTATAGTAGCTAGTTCTTAGTAGGCGTTAACTAGTAGGTAGCTATATAGTAAGATTCCTAAGATATTATAATAAGGTGTTAGTATAATAGTAGTAAGTTATATATTTATATAGTCCTTACGTATATACGTTAGGACTCTTAGTTATATATTTTCGCCTACCTAGCGTAAGATAAGTAAGTAAAAGGAGTAATTTAGGTGTGTCTTTATATTCCCTAGTGTTTTATTTAAAACCTAGGGTTCTTATATTAGGATAATATCTATATTATCCTTATCTATAGTTACTAGCGTAATGTCTTATACTACGTTAGACTATCTTATATTAACCTAGAATATCTAAAGTTATCTATTTATAATTTAGGAGATCTAGGCACTAAAGTGCTAAGTTTAATAGGGGGTAAGGTAGTACCCCCCTCTAATATCTTAGCGTTAATGCTATTAAAGGCCTTTACCTTATCTCTAGCTGTAATAGTAGCCTCCTATTAGACCTAGAACTTAGGTCTAGGTAACCTCTCGGTTTATATATTAGTAGTTATATTCCTAGTGTATCTATTAGTAACTACCTTTTTAAAGATACGCTTATAGTGTTATTAGATATTCTGTTTCTAGCTCTTAGTAGGGTGTGTAATAACCCCTCCTTTCTTTCTAGGTTCTACTAAGTAGCCCTTATAGTTACTTAGGTAGGGTCTTTTATAATTAGCGTACTATATTAGCTTCTTATATATATTATTACTATAATCCTTTTTTAGGTTTTTATATTATTTATAGAGTTATAGTTAGTAGTATAGATAAGCTTTATACTAGTTAAAGTATAAAGTATACTAAATAGGTTAGAATTAGTCCTTAAGCTAGGTTAAAAGCAGGCTGTTAAAGAGACAGAAGGGGGTAGTTAAGGTGTTAAGGGTAATAATCTAGGTCTTTATACTCTCCTTATTATTTATTATTATCTTAGTTATTCTAGCCCTCTTAGGGGTCTACTTTGTTATAATCTAGACCTTAGTGTATATTATTAACTCTATAACCTACTAGTAATTCCCTTTATAGTTATACGTATACGTTAGGACTCCTCTAACTTAATAGAACGTCTAGCTTTAGGCGTTATTAACACTAGCTGCGCTAAGCTGTTTAGATAGCTTAACGTAGTAATTAAGTATAGTCTATCTAACTTATAGGCTCTTTATAGTAATTATAAAACTAGTTAATATCCTAATTATCTTCTTAATATCTAAGACTTAAATCTTATAGACTTTAGTAACGTCTTAGTAGATAGTAGAAAGTAGTACTTTCTAGCTACTAGAGATATAAATAAAGATATAGTTATTAATATAGCTATTATTACCTTAAGGTCCTCCTTATATATCTCTCTAGCTTATTAGAGGTTTTTAACTACCTAGTCCTTTTTAGCCTGCTGTAGGGCGTCCTGTCTAGCCTAAAGCCTAGGCTAGACGTTAGGCTAGCTAGGATAAAGGCATAGCAATAACTGCTAGGGTAGGCTTTAGGGCCTACTAGGTAGCTTTATTATAGAGGGTGTTAGTAAGTAGCTTAGCGTAGAAATTAATTATAATAGGGTAGTATCCTTTAGAGCGTATCTAGCAAAAGGTCTACTAAAGGTTATTAATAAGTGTGTTAGCTATATATCTATAACTATTATTAAGGGCTGTAATCTTACTAAGCTTATCTTTAGTATAGGTATAAGTTATAAGTGCTATAGGGGTTGCGTCTGTTATTATTTCTAGTCTATATAGTGACGCGTTAAGCCTAGTTCGTTAGATAGGTGCTATAAGGCGCTTTAGAGGTAAGGAACCTGCAATAGTGATAGGAAATAGCGATAAAGAAGCTATCTTAAAGTACTTCTTACGCTTCGTTAGAGAGCCTTTGTGTCTAACTATTAGAGTTATAATTAAGAACATTGCGACTAACGGCGGGTATACGCCTGACGTTAGGGTCGCTAGGCGAGCCGCTAGCTCGCCCGGCCCGTCAGGGGCAGGCATAGGTGGGAAATGAGGTGTTAAGGAAGTAGGTGTGGTGCACGCGCACGCACTAACAGTGCGTGCAACGGAAAATATTTAGAAGGGAAGGTGCTTGCGGTGGGTGAGATCCGGTGCATAGCAACAGGTGTGACCGGTCATTTACGGCGCGAGAACCGATAGATTGTGTTCTGTGCGTCAGATGGGTATATAGATATATATCACGCCAGAAACTACGGATTGTTGATTATTAACAGAGCCCGACAAGACAGACATTATGACTTGGTCACTTGGCACTGGGCCGAAGCCACCACGGACGGATCCGACTCCGAGGTCGCCTTCAACGTCACCACGGCCGAGTCCGCCGCGTCCGACGCAGCCCCCACGGAAACCCTGGCGGTCTTGACCTCGCCAAACCTGGCCGCGATGAGGGCGTTGGGCAGCTCCACGCGCCAGCCGGCGCCCTCGACCTCGGCGCTGAGCCTGTAGACGTCCGAGTCCAAGAAGGCCGACACGTCCTCGGGGTGCTGAGCCACGTCCGGGTCGACAGCGACGTAGGAGCCGCTGTTGGTGAGCTGGAACGAGCACGTCACTCCTTGGCCGGTGGGCGTGTTGCTCTTGAGGTCAGTCACGGCCCCGTCTCCCACAGACACGTCGTGGACGCTCGCGCCGCCTTCCCCCTCGAGTGACCGGACAGCGACCGTGTACGAAAGGATCCCTTCGTCGTCGCGGTGACGGTCGATGATGTAGAAGTGCAGGCTGTTGGGCTTGTCGACGAACTCGAATTCGCTACCCGAGTTCGGCCCCGCGTGAAAAAGGGCATCAGCAAGCTGGCGGTAGTCCCCTAGGGTGATCATGGCGACGGAGCCGTTGGGCCGGTAGAAGTCGACCAGTTCAATGTCCTGGGGGTTGGCGTCAATGACCCACTGGAAGGGCTGGCTGTCGACGTTCTTGGACTTGCTGATCAAGACACCCGAGTCGGGCTGGAAGGAGTCGGATCCCATTCGGTCGACGACTTCTATGTCGTAGTTATCCCAGCCGCCACCGTCGCACAGGACCTCTGTCGTGACGTTGCAGGCCGGTGACCGGTCGGCGTCCATGATGATGCGGACACCCATCAAGCCGTCGCCTGGATCGACAGAGCGGGCCACGAGATCCACCACAGCAATTCCAGAGGTACTCAAAGCCTCGCGAGACAGCCATAGCATGTCTGTCTTGTTGATCAGCCCGAGCTGAAACTTGTCGCGCAGGGTGTGCAGCGATCCCATTGAGGCGCCCTCCAGCGCCGGGACTTGCCAGCGTGTATGCGGTCCACCGGGTCCGTTGAAGGAGCCGCGCGACATCATGGACCAAGGGCCGGTGTAGGATCTCCGCAACGGGAAGCCGTACGGGTTGTTGTAGTTGTCGCCGATGTCCAGCAAGTGGCTCAGCTCGTGGGCGTAGACGGCCATGCCCGAGCTTTCGCCCTGGGTAGAGGAGCCACCGCCAGCGTTAGGCCAAAGAGTAGAGGCCGCCGCCCACGAAGTCCAAGGCACATAGCGAGTACGCGCGTAGTTAGGCAGCGAGGTATTTCCGGATTTCGGAGGACCAAACTCGTCCGGAACATCCTCGGGGCCGTTGAACTTCATCTCGCCAAACTCCTGCCACGTAGCGGACTCGTCCTGGCCCGCGGAGAGGATGAAGACCAGCTCAAAGGCGTCGGCCGTCGCGTTGCCCACGTCGGCGCGCCATGCCGCAAGGGCATCGGTGCGGATGTTCAAGCCGCACCTCTCCCCCTCCGGGCATGCACCAGGGTTGAAACTGTTGTCGATGCCATACTGGTATCCGTTACCAGACAGCTGATAGGCGCCGAAAGCCGTCAGATCGACGCCGAAACGACCGACCGAGTCTTCCATCCAGTACTCGTGGAGAGTGTGGCCCCGGTTCAGCTCGTTGGGGGTGTTGAGAAGGTCGCGGTAGAAGGTTGGCACGTCTTCCCGAGCGACATCAGCACCCGCAGGCTGAGGGTTACTGAAGATGGTCGAGTGCGCCGGCTGGGTGACGATGAAGGGTCTGTCGGGGTAGTCGACGACGACAAGGGCGATGTTGAAGTTGCGGCTAGAACCCTTGCGGGCGGGGTCCGACCAATTCGTGCCTGGCGGCTGGACCCATTCATCCCACGTCATGTTGTCCGGGTTCGCCCAGTTCTGAGGATCAATGGGCACGAAGGGCGTGTACGGATTGCACGAGTCGGCGGCTGCTGGGCCGACGGCGAGGGCCGTGAAGGCTGCCACCAGGAAGGCCAGGAAAGCATCGGTCCCCCCTCGAAGTTGCATATCGCCGACAATGATCTGGTAGTTGGTCTTGGATGTCCAAACAAGCCACAGACAGCAGCTGGCGAGCATCGCTAAGAGGAGAAGAGGAGAGAGGGAACGGGGACGATGGCGCAGGCTGGCGATGGGTAAGTATTTCTGCAGCAGACGCGACGCGGGCACAACGGTGCTACCGACCTGCTTTCTCGGGCCTCATGACGTTTTATTCCCCGCCGCGTACTTATCTCCTTCCATGCTGTTGGGCCTTTTGTTGTTTGCCAAGGCGCCGCAATCTGGTTGCCGGCCAGTTTGTGCGATGACACCTGCTCCTTCAGGAAAACGGCCATGCCCACTTGGACGCGTCGATCAGGGTTCGCATACGTAGTATGAGTAAGGGGTTTATCAACAACTCTCGTCATCGGGCTCGATTGAGAGGGCCTCCCCAATTCCGGTACACCTTACCAGCTGTGCTGTGCTGTGCTGTGCTAGACACAAGACGACTCTATTGTGCGAGTATGCTCCGATAAAGGTGTGATACGGAGAAGGTAGAACGATAGGAAGTGTATGTATCCGTAGGTACCCAAGTACAAGGCGGGGAAGCGAAGCACGTGGGAGATTGGGGGGCCGGTGGACCGTGCTGGCTTCGTTTCGAAACTTCACCGGCTGGCACGGGGGAGCAAGAGCAGAGCTGGGTACCTGCACCAGGCTGCCCCAGGCAATATACTGTATAATAGTATACATGGCTTGGTAGCATGCGGGAGTACATACCTAGTCCTGTATCCGTACTTGCCTCGGAACGCCGGAAACAGTACGGAGAATACCGGGGATACAAATGATGGGAAGGCGTCGTAAGCTTGAGATGAGCCACTGGTCAGTAGGTGGCCCATGCTTTGACACATGGTTGAAGGGCGAAAGAGACACTCTACGTAGGTACGGATACGGATAGGTAGGTAATAGCGTTTGGCCCCAAATCGGAGTGCACTCCGGTAAGGTACTTCCCCCCCCGACAAGTTCAATTCTTCCTTACCTTTCTTCCTTACCCACCATCCCCAACCTGACCAGCGTCGCAGTAAACAAGCAGTTGCTCGAAATCCCCAAGTCTTCTAGCTTTCAGCAGTGTATCGGTGCGACTGATAGGCTTCGAAGACGGCTACAAGTCACACCAGTTTCGTCCTCAAACCATACCGACCCCAGCATCCTACCCTCGTCTTCGAATGCCGCTAGACAACCAACGACACCGAACGCTTCTTCCTCGGCTTGCCCAAAAGCCCCCGCACGATTTGGAGGCCACAAATGGCCATGAGGACGGCTCCAAGAGGCGCAAGCGACGACGGCCCTACGCAACCAAAGCCTGCAACTTTTGCAGGGAGAAAAAGAATGCTGTAAGCAAGCTCGCATTTGCCCTCCCTTGCTTGCACTTGAAAACATGCAACCCCTCGAGCTCTCCCCGCGACCATGACCCATGTACATACAATACAGTCCCGCACAACTGTAGTGAGCGAATGCCCTGTGCACAGACCACACCACTGACGATTAGCTTCGTATAGTGCGACGGCCAACCTGAGTGTTCACAATGCCTGCGCCGCGGGCTCAAGTGCGAATACAGAGTCATTACCGACACCATCTTGAAGGCCATCCCCCCGGGAACCCAGCTCATAGACAAGGAGGAAGCCCTGAACAATTCCGATGCCGCAGACCTGCTCGAGATCCTGAAGCGCGTGCCGGATGATGAAGCCCTAGAGGCACTGAAACTTCTGAGAAATGGCAACGAACCGGCCGAGGTGAGCTCCGCGTTACAAAGTTACGACATAGAGCTGTCGCAAGTTGCCCTGAACAGAGCTATCCTACCGCCCAAGCAGACCTCCCTGGAATTCGAGTTGATGATGAGGCACCCTCTTGCTTATCCCACCTGGGCACCGGTTCATCCATTCAAACTCGACCTGGAGTTCCTATTGCTTCCCACCAAGATTCGTTGCGAAGGAACCGGCCCGGCCCTGTGAGTTGGTTCTGGTTGATATATCTCATATGGAAGCTCAGATGGGCTTGATCCCCCGCACTCCCGTCAACCCTGGACTGGCTTGGCCCATGTGCTAAGAAGCCCCGTTCTGTGTCCCATCGGCAGCCGTTGGCCCCTGACAAGATTCCTCACTGACCTTTCTACCTAGATACAGCACTGCACGCTCATCCGATGGGCAGTCTTACCCTCCGCCGTACGGTCACCAAAGCCGAGAACGAAGCCCGCACGCAGCAAGTCTAACCGAGCTACTGGAGCCGTCGACAATGTACGACAACAGGTTACTCAGTATCGACATTGCCCGATGGACGGATGTGCCCATCACCAACGAGTTCTTCATTGCGGTTCTACAGCTCCACCTCGAGACCGACTACCCGACGATGCCCCTGATTGACATGGACCTATTCCTAGACGGGCTGCTTGGCCAAAACGAATTTTGCTCTCGAATCCTCGTCAACGCGCTACTCGCCTGGGCTTGTGTAAGTGCTCGCTAACAATGTGACCTACGACTGGGTCGTATGTGTAGTCTCACCATTATACAGCAGGGATACGCCGTCTTTAAGCCGAACGCTGCGGTCATAGGCCAGACCTTTTACAGCGAAGCAAAAGAGTTGTGGAAGAGAATCAAGGAATCGCGAGCCATAGGCCACATCTGTACCGTGGCTGCCGTGCAGTACCTGCTCGTCACTGCAGTCTCGTTCGGCGCTGGGGCAGAATATGTCGAGTTTCTTGGCGATCTCTTGGAGATTTCCCGGATGCTTGGCCTCTTCAACATCGACCCTTCTCGGATGGAAGAGGCCGACGCCAGCGATAGTCCAGACTATCGGCGAGCAAAAGCCCAGATAGCCTGGGTGCTGTTCACCTGCCTTACGTACGTCAACGGCGGATTGGCGGATTCATGGCATCGCTCCGTTTCTCCCATTCCATCTCGCCTCCTTTACTTACCAAGCTGCACATTTTCTCCCTATTTTCACGAGAGACGGAATCTGCTTATCAAATACCAAACTCGGTTTCTCCTGAACTTGTTTTTCCCCTTTTCGTTTGGCCCTTGATGAGAGGAAAACAAGACATCGATACAATTCTCTATAATGCCAAGGTGCGTACGCTAACGAGCCGGCCAAAGCTTCTTCTCATTACACCTTCACCAGCGCCTGATCGAACACCCACCACGCGCCCCTCCACCAGAAAGGAGAACGTATATCGCACAGGGCACCGGCTTTTCAAACGAAGACGACACACGGATTCAAAATGCCAACTTGCTGAGTGAGCACTGTCGCCTCTTTCTGATAATCCATGACATGGTCCAAACCATGTACGGGACAGAGCAGACCCCGTACGCCGAAGCCATAACACTGGCCTTCGCCGAGGGAACTTATCAACGGCTTCTGATGTGGGCAGATGAGTTACCACTCGAGCTGGCGCAGGGCGACCAATGCTCACACCACGCCATGATTTTGCAGTAAGTCTAAGAGCTCAATGGCATGCAAAAATAAAATACGAAATCCAAAAGAGACACCTCAGAATGCACGACTAAAGCAGTGATCTAGTATCTACTATCATGTGGCCATCATCGATCTGTTCCGGCCTCTCCTCCAGCAAAACGGCGCCCCTCGGCAGCGACTCCCTGCCTTCCGATCTGCAGAAGCCACCCCGGATGCTGTATACACAGCATCAGTGAACCAACTGAAGAGAATTGTGCTCCTCTATCGGCAGAAGTACCCAGAGTCGTCGTACAACTTCTTTTGGCACTCGGCGCTCCTCTACCTTGCCAACGCGATGCTCGCCGAGGCCAAGGTCTCGGGGCACAGGCCGGAATGGCGCTTCTACTTCCGCCTCTGTATAACCTGCTTCCAGACGCTCTACACCGGCTTCCGGCTGGCCAAGAGCATCACGCTGAGTCTGCTGTCCATGGCCCTGGAGAAGGGCGTCATAGACATCTCGCAGGCGAGGGACATCAGGAGGGACCTGGAGCTCCGGGGCAGGCACCACGACGTCTCGGACCGGGTGCCCGTCTCCTGGGTTGTGGATTTGGACCTGGCCATGACGGACCCCTCTGCGGCGCAGGCTGAGAACCTGGTCCAAAGGCTCCGGGAGGTTCAGATCGACGAAGCAAACGACTATGAAGAGTCACTGGATGACCAGTAGTGCTTCGCACAGGCTGGCGTTTACATACACGAATACCATTGCTTTGCGCCCGGATACCGAGTTCAGCTTTTGTGCGGAATACTGTGATGATGGAACCCCTGCAATCCTTACCGCTAAGCATGGTGGGAACATGTACGACCAGCTCACACCGGGCTCAAGAGAGTGTCACGGGGCCCTGAAAATTGCCAAAGAGGGTTTGCTGTGTGTTCACAAGGCGTTGATGGCTTATATACAGTCTGTTTCGAGTATAGCGCGTGAACCTGGGAGTGATTCAACCCTGGAAAGTCGTCGGTCTTTCAAGCATATTCTAGTACGATTCCTTCTTGATCACCTCTCAACGGGCTATTCTCGATACCGGCGTCAGACGCATCAAGCATCAAAGTTCATCTGCGACGCCGTGCGCCGTAGCTCCTCCCCCCAAAACGCATCATCTCGTCCAGCATCATCCAGAACAGCCAAGACTTGATGTTCTCATAGGCCCAGCGCCTCGTAGACTCGGGCGTCGCGTGGTACCCGACGAGCCACAGCGCGGCGATGACGCCGCAGACGATCGCCCGCCTCAGCAGCTCGTTGCCCCCGAACTCGGCGACGTACAGGAGGACCGCCTCGCAGATCACGCATGGCCAGTAGAGGTCGGGGTGCCAGACGAAACCCCAGCCCGGGACACGCTCGACCCGCCCGTTCCTGACACTCGAGCGGCCGGACGGGTCCGGGAGAAACACGGCGAGGGGCGCCGCGAGCCCCGCGACGCGCCACTGGAAGTAGCACGCCGAGAGCACGACGATGCCGGCGAAGAGGCGGTCGAAGAGGAGGCTCCCGCCGACGTGAAAGACCCAGGCGGCCGGTGTGAAGGGGACGGCGGCGGTGTAGAGGAGCGCGATGAGGAGCAGCGCGGCGAGCCGGCGGGTGAGGATGTCGGTCTTGCCCGGCGGGCCGGAGTAGGCGGCCGATTGTGGGGCCGACGACGGCGGCGGCGCGTGGAAGACTTTGGGCGTGCTGCGGGCTCGCGTTCCGTCGAAGTAGTAGGAAGACATTTCCAGCGGAGGTGGGAAAATGTCAGCACCAGTGCCGTTGTGGATGTAAGATGTTGTTTCGACTCGGATCCGAAAATTAGCTTGGTGCTTTGAGCGCCAAGTTCCGAAATGGTCAGTATGTTGTTTGAATAACGAGCTTGGAAATTCTATAAGATCTTGATGCTTACAATCAGGGATCGTCCAAAGAAAAGACTACACGGGCCATTTAGCGCGATATTTATATGTGTCTCGCGTCGTCTGTGCTAAACCTCCCTCCCCCTCTGGTGGGGTGACTGCCTGCCTCGCCACCCTTGAAGCCATTCGGACGTTGGAGATTTGACTCTGGTCCGGTGGTTTCCAGAGACTTCGACAGGGATCTCCAGCCGCCCCCACCGCCAGGCAGCAGACGGGGGCGGCCCGGTTGGCTCTTTGGCCATATTGAATCATTCGCAGAATATCACAAGGCCACGTATTGTGCCAGTCGTTAGGGTTTCTGGAACGAGCTTTGGACGAGCTTGCACTTGATGCAACCCCCGGGACACCAACGGCTTGCTCGTCCGGCCCATCGGCTCCGACCGTGACGGGTTACATTGACTGGCAGCGCCGATTGATGCTGCAGACAAGAAAATGTATGCGCCACCACGTTACAAGGGCCTTTTTTTCTGCTGCCGACCGTGTCAGGGGCGAGAAGAACACCAGGTCAGCAGGGCCCCTCTTCTCTCAAAGTGAGAGTAACACGAGAAACAAGAGAAAACGAGTATTTATCGACATGGGGAACTATACAAAGCCAGCCTTGTAGCAATTCGGCTAAGCCGATCAAAGTGGAAGGATATTGGCGTATGCCCTGTACTCTACAGAGCAGCATTCGAATGACCAGAGAAAGTCGTTGGAAGACGCGGCACGACTACACAGCACGCTACTTTATTATGGGCGGAAACCGGTACTTCGCCCAAAACTGCACAGAAAAAGGCACAATGCTTCCTCGGGGGGGGGGACACGGGCAGGCAGGCGGGAGTTTGATATCCATAGGTGATCTTGGCTGTGTTCGAGAAGATGTAGTTTCAGCATAGGGTGTTCAGACAAGACATTTCTTCCTTGGATTTCCCCCCTTTTTTTGTCTTTTTCTTCCTGGAAGATGGAATTTGGAACACCACTCGGTTTCTCCACATGCATTACCTCGCCCACAAGTTGTAAAGCATGCTGCCTTATTATCCTTCTCATACCTGTACTATGGTACCAGGCCGAAGTTTTAGCCCCCTTGCTAGGTATCTAATGTACTATGTACAAAAGCTCACGTCGCCAACGAGTCTGTCCATGAGAACGCGCTGTTAAAGCACCCGTGCCAGGGTCTTTCTCGTCTCCAATAGAGTGATTCGCACAAGCCTTGAATTGTCGGATTAAACTCTCGCTTTTGTTTCCGACTACTCTCCGCTTTCTACCCCGCGTCTTCATAATTAATATTATCACATGATGAACACCAACACTGTCGCGAACATCAAGAAGGACAACAGGCCCCCGCCAGCTCGGAGCGAGCCCGCCGCGTTCTCGTCCTCGCCACCCCCGGTCTCATTACCTCCGCCGCCGCCGCTGCCGCCGTCGCCGTTATTAGATCTATCTTCCTTGACCACATCACCGGGACCAGCGGCCCACCTGAAGCTGGACACGATCTTGTCAGAGTACCCGGGCGCAGACGTGCCCATGGTGTCGTCGGCGTTCGCGGTCGAGCCCGGCACGCACTTGCCCCCGTTCCACTTGACGTCCGCCACCGCGGCCCACAGGCTGGTCATGTTTGTCAGGGTTTCCCAGGTGTAGTACAGCTTGCAGTTGGCCGCCTCGTACCGGAACTGCGCGGGCGTGCCCTCGAGGTCGTCGTCCGGGTACATGTTGACCGAGTTGACGGTCCATGTGTCCGTGGGCGGGCCGGACAGCGGCGGGTCCACCTCGGTAAAGGGCGTCACGTCAACGTCCGCAGGCGGCGGCGCGACCAAGCGGACCAGCTCGGGGTAGAACCCCTGGTACGACCGCAGCGTGATGACGGGCCCGCCCCTGGTGCCGCCCACGGCCTGCATGGGCGCGTCGAGGGGCCGCCCGCCCACGGCGAGGACCTGGACCCCGAGCTCGCGCGTCATCATACCCACGACGTAGGAGCAGGCCGACGCGCAGTGGCCGTCGGTGACGATGACCGTGTCCTCGGGCCTGAACCACGGCTCCGGGATCTCGAAGAAGCCGGGGATGCCGGTGCGGGCGGACCTCACGGCCGCCGGCTGCAAGATGTTGGAGTACTCGTCGCCGCCGAGCTGTTTCGGACCGTAAAAGTCCCTCCAGTCGGTGGAAATCCCCTAGGTCCCCGTCGACGAAGCCGCCGAAGCCGAGCGGGTAGGGCAGCTCGTGCAGGTCCAGGCCGAGGTTCTCAAACGTCGTTCCGAACCAGTCGAGGGTGGCGTGTGCGCGGACGCGCATCTTCATGTACGTCTCCCTGCTGGCCTCGGGGAACAGCGTCGCGTAGAGTGCCAAGGCGTTGCTCACCAGGCCCCCGCCGTTGCCCTGCAGGTCGATGATGAGCTTGGACTTCTGCTGGCTCCTGCTGGTCTCGACAAAGTCGCTGGTCACTCTGATGAAATCGACGGGGTCGGCCAAGAGTTGCTCCCGAGCTATTCGGGGATCGTCTTCGCTGATGTTTCGTGTCTTGAACGTGTTGACGGCGAGGACGGCCGTGTCCTCCAAGGTGGATCCGTCAAAGAGGTAGCCGCTGATGTACCTGTCCTCGTGGATAACAAAAGGCGTCGGGTAGCCCTCTAGTTCGGGAGAAAAGCCGTCCCCCAAAGCCGTGTACTGTCTCCCTTCGGCCTTGCCGTCGTTCCCGGGGACCTCGAACCGGTCGTGCACGGCGCGGCCGGAGTCGATGCCGGACAAGTCGGCGAGGATGCGGGCGGTGTTGACGACGGTCACCTCGGAGCCGTTGGTGAACTCAATAACGCTCTCATCGTCAAGTGTTGTGTGGAGGTATCTCCCAGCAACTTCGGTCTCGAGGATATTGGCCAGGGCCGCGCTGTAAAGCTGCTCGTTGTACGCCGCATCAGGGTCCTGGTCCCGTGAGTTATCGACTGATCGCTGCTGCAGGTAGTCGACGATGGGCGAATTGCCAAAGGACTTGACGTCCGACGCACTGTAGCCCTGCTGCAGGCTTCGCTCGTAGTCGGCTAGACGCGTGTTAGTGTGTGCGCATCACGTCCCAAGAGCCCGCCAGTCTCACAGTAGAGGTAGATCTTAGGTGTCTGGACGCCGTCCTCCGAGATGGATATGAACAGGACCGGGGTTGAGAAGTTGATCAGGACACTCAGTGCGGGTGTCCAAAATAGGTGCCCGTCGCGGGGCTTGACGTTGATCAGTCTGTACAAGTCCACCACGAAGTCCAGCTGCGATTCGTATCCACCATTCTCAAGAGACTGGGTGATGTTGTCGAGCCCGCCAAAGATGTCGACTCCCGGGTACAGGTACTCTTCCGGCGGGTTAGGAAGAATCCCAATCGTGCTCTGGAACTCGAGCCACGGCCGGAGGTACTTGACAAGCGCAACGTCCCTTTCAACGTCTAACGGGATCGATTTCAGACATCGGTATGCCACCGAGGGCTTCACCACCACGCTACCTGCGTGCGCTGTCAGTAAAAACCCTTGCGTGATCTCGACCCTCGATGTCGAGTCTTCTGAAATGGGAGGATGGGAACATTGACTCGGCTTACCTGTTGCATCTGCCGACACAGCCTCGTCGTACGTCCGGCCGATCTCGGCACACGCGTCATTCCCCGACGATTGTCTCCGGAGCGGGGTGGAGTCTGCCGGGGCGGGGGCGGCAATTACGGCGAGAGCCAGAGCCCGCGCGACCGCTGAAGCAAGGGGGCCCATCGTGACGAAGCGCAACGCGAGGTTCGGAATGAGTTCCAAGAGTTGAGCGGTTCCTCGACGGTCTGTTGTAATTTGAACCGGGCACCCACCTGTCTTTATGTTTACGACTCGCCCAAGACAGGCCGCAATACAATTGTGTTAGCGGCTTATCCTTCCGTGGCACCAACAGGCATACGAAAGTCCCATTCGAAAGTCCATGGGCTGATGCGGTGGGTAGCGGGCAAGACTGGGATGTATTAGCGCTCCTTGGCGAGCATGGGGACTTGACATCTATTCCGACCTTGTCTCCGACCTGTCCTGTAGGTAGGCTTGCTCTGTTTGTTTGCCATGCCTTCTGCTGATGTTCTGCTCACATATGTACTGCCTTGCAAATGGGATGGATGCAACACTAAAATGGCTCTGTTGCCATATAGTTAGTTGCTTATCCAGCAGGACAGGAGCTTGGGTATACTTGGGTAGTCTGAAAGGGGGTCAAAAGAAGTGCAGGAACCGAAGGCAGAGAGAGCCTCGAAATGGTTACCAACAGGCAGCAAATTAACTACCCCGGTGATATTTGCATGAGGCCAGCCAATGACGTTGCGTGAAGGAACCAGCATCAGGTACCTGGGCAGTGTTTTCCTGTCCCACCCTAGTAGACCCGTTGGCTTACGGATGCGCGCCCAGGAACTGTAGGTTGATTTGCGGAGACTGCCAGGCAGGTCAACATTGTTGGCCAACGCCTCAAGCATGGCATAGACACGGCAAGGGGGGAGGTGGCACTTCGGGCTGAGTTGATGGGATACGCGCAAGTCAGACTAGACTGCCTATGGACGGGAGTGGAACTTAGGATGTTGGAACGCTGTTCCACTGTAGGATTTCTCCAGTAATGCTGGCTTCCCAAACACAAAAGAGTGAAGCGCTTTCATTAACCGTATTTTTTTTAAGAACCTCTAGCTGTTTCGCCCACAACTCTATCCAGCTCGACACCGTCACATCATACTGAAGAATGCAGATATCGTACCCGCTATAAGCAACGCTGACTGGCGTAACGGAAACCGACGATACATGAGTTTTCACAACCCGAAATTCTAATATGACAACTAAGAAGTGGACTATGAATTCAACAATGAAACTTCTACCACAATTCCTACAGTTCCTACAATTGCTGCACCGCAATTGTGGCGTTCACCTTTACGCCACCATCACACCTTTTAGTCCCGACTATCATAGATCGTTCCTTAGGAAAAGGCATGTATGTTTCTCGATCGAGTGAACCCGCTTACTTCCCCGTCTATTTCACATTTCAAACATCGCCCTCAAGCGGCAGTCTCTTCAGACTGTAGCGCCAGCTCACACGCCCAAGAAGGAGAGGTATTAAAACTGCATGACTATCAGGCCAATTCGGATATATTCGCGACAAGTAAGTGATACCGGACAAAATAAGTCGATAAGAAAACACAACCAACCCCCCTCCCACGTCACCAATCAAAGGCCTCCTCGAAAGTCTCATCCACGACCGGCTTCTCGTCCGTCAACGCCTCAATCTCGAACTCGATCAGCGCCTGGCCCCCGCCCGCAGTCCTCGCGATGCAGCTCCGGATGACGCCGTCAAAGTACCGTTTCGCTGCGGTGAACCGTTCGTCGTGCCCGCGCGGGATGATCTGCTCCGCGCGCGTCTCGGAGCTCACGTGGAGCAGCACGAACCGCAGCCCAATCAGGTCGGCGGCGCCGACCCGCATGGGGAGCTCGGCCTCCAGCTCGGAGATGGTTTTGTCCCGGAAGTTCCCCGTCGGCACCCAGGGGTCGCCGCGGTACGCCGGCTGCCGGGTGATGACGCGATACACGAACTCGACCCGCGACTTCTTGGCGGGTGGTGCCATGCTTGCACGCTTTCCTTCTTTGGCCGCCTCGCGTTCTTCCCCTGGGTTTCCGGGGGCGGTGGGAGGTGCAAGAGCAGGCGATGGGAGTGAGGACGTGGGTTGCCCCGTGGTGGGGGATGCGAGGGGGAGGGGTGTAATAGTTGTTTTGTCCGGGAGCATTTGCGCGAGTGGCGCGGTGTTGGTGCCTGTTGAGTGTAAGGCTGCTTCGGGTGTATGTAACCTTAACTCGCTGTTCGGGTCCTTGGTCATGTAGCTAATGTAGCTGTTCATGGACTCTTCGTCGAAGATATCTTCGACCGATGGTTGAGGGGGGTGTGGAGGTGGTTGGAAGGGGCGTGGAACTGGTCGGAGGGGGGGTGGAAGTGGTTGGAAGGTTGTTGAGGGCTCATTGGCCAAGGGTTCTGCGTCTGTGGCGGCCTCTTCAATGTCTCCAGCAGCAACTGAACTTGATGTGCTCCTGGGTGATTCGCATGCCTCTGCTAACCGTTCGGGAGGTGCCATATTAGGGATGAATCGCTGTTTCCTGCGCCGGGGCGAAATCCTATTGACAAGCGCTTCTGCATGGTTCTCATTGGGCTGCATCGACACAGAATGTGTTTTGAAAGTACAAAATGAGCCGCCTCTTTTGGCTCGTTTGGCTCGCGGTTCATCCTCGGAATGGGAGACGGATCGACGTGCTTGGCTCAATGGAGCCACCCTCATGGTTCCGAACATCGGTTGTCCCTATGTTGGAGTTAGTACTATGTTGAAATAGTTGTGTCGAGAACGGATGAGAATCACTGACTTGGGTGAGTTGAGAACTTGGCTCTGGGCTTTCGGGCACATGGTATGGGTCTCTCCTAGGCTCTTGCGTAGAGCCAGGATGATGTTGAGAGCCAAGTAGCAAGGGATCAATGACATCGGCATTGGTGGAATCGGAACTAATCGTAAAGTTTGGGTCTTTTGCAGACCTGGTGGTTGTGTTAACATGACAAACGTCGATTGGGCTCCGTTGTGGCATCGTACCTTGGGGACTCCTCTGGTTCGGAACCAAGTACGTTCAATGGTCCCTCAACAATTTGGTCCAAGTCAATCGCGTCACTTGGAGTCTTTCCACTTCGTTTGTGCATGTTTCCGTCGTCGGGCTTGCTCCTCTTGTACTTGGTGTTGCGATGCTGCTGAAGATTCAACCGGAAGAATAGTTGCCTCATTGTGCGCTTGATCCTATGCCAACGTCAGGTCGCAAGAATGTGTGTGTTATGGCAATATTCGTGAGCTTACCTTGCGTGGTCAGAAGAGTATCTCAAGCCGTTGTAATGAGCTGACGCCTCGTCGTCTGGCCAGTATCGACGTCCGTTCCCATCCCGATCAAGAAAAGTTCGGGTCATCTCCCCCAGCGCATTCTGATGATCTCGTGACTTCCAATCATGGAGATGGCTGCCTTCTAGACCATGGCTGCTGACGAACTTCTTCCGATAAGCCCGCAAGTCGTCGTAAAAGGCCTGGCATTGCAACGATTTTGCATCACCATAGTTGAGCTCTTGTCGAAGGGCAGTAATGGTTGGAATGGCTGTTGGGTTGGTACTGGTATAAGACATAATGCGTGTAAATGAAAATTTGCAATGATGGTAAAGAAATGGTAAGAAAAGTTTGAAGGAAACCCGAGGAGAAAAGTTGGAAGAGAAGATAGAGAGGATGTTCAGAACCAACCTTTTGATGAGAACTGGGCGACACCAACTCCCCTTTTCCCACCCTCCATTACGCATATCCTAGACTCAGCTGCCAGGGATTTTGCAACACTTGCAGCAACGGTTGGGTATCCTGTCTGTGCGGAAGGCGCACCGGTTGGCCAACGGCGCCCAACGGCGCGTTGGTTGTTCTTGGGACTTTCCGTGTTGGTACTGTCATTTCCGGCAGACCTCTACCAACCTGGAAGATTTCAAGCAGCCAGGCTTCTTACTGGCTTTCTCAGCTCTGCCAGTCTTCTCACCGCCACTTAACCTCGTCTGCCTTACATACTTACAGGCAGACGTAGTCAAGTCTTTGCTTTTTCTGAACGGAAGTAGAGCTATATCCGCAGATGAGCCCGGATACTACGATTCACGTGATCTCTGTCTATCTATATATACTGGAGCAGTCCCCTCGGGAAGCAGCAGTATACCCCCTTGGTTTTTCCTCTTTGTCATCGATCCAGTAGGCGTCTCTAACCGTCGAATCCTAAACTGCTGGTTTACACAGCAGATGGGCACAGGTCCAAAATGACTGGCGTGGTTCCTGCATTGACACAAAGTATGCCGTCTCAATGGTTTGCTCCGACTGGGTTCTGTATTACTGGCCCATCGGAACTTTTCCCTCAAGTACTGTGCGCTGCTTGTATTGTTGCATGTGTGTTCATAACTAGCAAGTATAACTACAATCGGCCAGAGTCTTCCGGTATGTTCAAGTCCTTCACTCTACAATGCAACATGATCGACTTGTTAGGAGCGTGCGGATACTGATTCAGGCTGCTTTTCACTTATCAGGTGCCCTCCAACTATACAGACCGCCCGAAGTCCAACCGCCTGTGCCCGACAATGAGGTTGCCGAACCACAACCGCCTACGCCAGGACATGAGGTCGCTGAACCCCAACCGCCTGTGCCGGATAATGAGGTTGCCGAACCCCAACCACTTGCATCAGAACATGAGCTTCCTCCTGACGCCGCCATCGGGCGAAGTTTGGTCAGATTCAGAATACAAGGAGGGTTTTGGGGCGAGTACGATATGCCGCAAGGGAGCGAATTGAGATTAAACCGCGTGAGGCTTCTCCGGCTATTTGCACATCTTTTCAGGTACTAGCTAATCCGTCTTCTGCAGTGCTCGACTGTGATAAAAACCAAAACGTAGAAAAGGATACAGAATCCAGGATAGTTGAGGACTGTAGGCAGCATGCTTTCTTTCGAGAGCATACGTGCGTGCCTGCATGCGAGGCACTAGAGTGGCACTGGCTGCGACGGATTGTGCGGTGGATCTGGTAATTTCCTTGGTGTTTGCTTGCGTTCCCTCCCTTGTGATTCTGCCTGCCCTTTTGCCCCTTTCTCCATCCAACCTTATAGAACATCACCCCTGTTGTACATTCCCTATCATAGAATAGAGAAGCGAAACCCCTCTGGACAAGAATTTCAAACCGTGAACTTGCACGTTTCAGACAGAGGCGATGTAATGGCACCTCTGGGGTGAGTTGCCATGTGCGAATAGCCAAAATCGGAAAACTATAACTTACTGAAACGAAATTGTAGAGTTGCCCAAATAGGAATTCTTGACCCACAACTTGGCGGACTGGCGGTACGTACTTTCGTCCAGATGCAGACACCCACTCGAAGTGACTGAGAAAAAGGACGAGTCTGCCTTACGCCATCAAAAGTATGATCATCGCATGCACCATCAGGTCATCATAGTGATTGGGGAAGCTGAGACGAGCTCCTTTTCCCGACTGCACGTGGGGGCGTTCACCTCATGAGGCGTCTCTGGCTGCGCGCCAAGGCCCGAGATTCTGCCTTGCCATCTATGCTGTTTCTGGCCGCAAAATGAAAACTTCCTAGGAAGTCATCATCCTCGTCCCTCTGACAGGGGTAGGTCGAAAAAGCGGATCTGGTCGACGCAAACTATGAGGCGCCGAACGCGGCTGATTGTGTAATGGCCGTTTTCTCGCGACTTGGTGAGATTTTGACACTCCTCCAGTCTGGGGCAATGAAGTCTCTTCCCGACAAATACTGATGTATGTTGGGCGTGCGTGAAGGGAACGGAGAGAAGAATGGAAAGTGGGAAATTGAAACATCGGCGGATCATGCCAGCATCATGTGTGCTGAAAAGCAGATGCACGGTTTTGTGTGGCATGAGATAGTAGCTCTCCCAAACAATTGACCGGATTGAGTTGGATGGATGGGGGCTTCCAACGCCTGGACGAGCCACACCCCAACGGCTGCTTGTGAATTGCCAGTGGCAGTGTCAGGGTACGCTTTGGTGTATATGTAATTGGATGGATTCTCTATCTAATCAGGTTGTCGCTTGCTATCTAGCTTGATGTACTCCGTAGGAGTACGTAGAGTAAGCCCATTCCCATAGTTTATGTAACAGTCAGGGGAGTGATCAGACAAGCTGATAGTGTCCCCCCATGTCTACCCGAGAGTACCGTGCACGATAACTGTGATAAACCTCAGCAGACAGTGGATTTAGTGATAACGTAGGTAAAAACACAAAAAACATAACTATCTTAAATAATAAAAAATAGGCGCAAAAGGGATGGTCTTGGCCCATCCCGACCTGGAGCGCAGCGTAGGAAGCAGGGTGGGTTAGCACCATTCCAACCCTCCCCGGCGGAGCCGTTTTGGAATTAAAAAAATCTAAGAAAAACTGGATTTGAACCTGCAGCCTTTAGGATATTAGTATCATATGAGGTTTATCGCAGTTATCGTGCACGGTACTCTCGGGTGGACATGGGGGGGACATTATCAGCTTGTGTGTAGACTCCAGTCAGGGTTGGTTACTGAGATATGCATCTGAGGATATTCCTTTTGAGGTCAAACAGGAACAAAATGACACATAAAAAAGCAGTAAGGAAACACAATAATAAACATCTGATAGTCTACCAAGTGGTGCGCATCGCCCTCAAGCCAGTGCCCGCCGCCCACTTCTTCGTTCGGGACAAGTTGCTCTGCAGATCATCCGGCAAGACGCAACCAGCACGCACAACCGACATCTCGACGCAATCATGCCGCAGTATCCATCACTGCGCCGAATAATCAGTTGCCGCGTCGGACTCGTAAATCCTGTTCTAGAGTCCCAGAAATTCATTTTCGCTCGTAGAAATTGCTATACGCATAAGTCATGTTTTATCCCTGTCGCGAAAAAACAACGCCGTTAATTGCGGGCAGCAATTAACGCCTTATATCACATATGCCTTGTGACACACCCCCCCAGATCGCAGAGATCCTATCTATGTGGTCTAACTACCTACATGATCACTGGGTTGACAGGGAAGCTCATGACCCCCCCAGATCCGTAATCAAGGGATATCCATGGTGTTTGTGGGACTCGAACCCACAGGGTCTATGACATTCAGACGCTAACTACACTTGCCTTTAACCATTCTGGCATAAGGCTTGTAAAGCGAACTGGGCTTATAACTGTTGTGAAAAAACGACGCCGTTAATTGCGGGCAACAATTAACGCCTTATATCACATATGCCTTGTGACAGTCCCTTAAACTGCCAATGGCATGACACATGCAGTGGTCGAGTACCATTCTCACATTGGGAACCATACCAACTAATTGCTGGAGGGACGGCAACCGATCTCCATCGGACGTCCCATGCGAAAACATGGTCGCTAACACATTCTCCACGCATCGGCGACAACAAGACGCATCAACAATGTACCGCGATTCTTAGCAAATGATATTCATGGCGGAGAAAATAGTCTAGCTACGCCAGTGCATTCATCCGTACCACAACCGACCTAATCCTGACGTCTCGAGAGACTTCCGTGTTGCAAATCTGACCAACCGTAGGGCTGCGCGAGGCAGCTGTAGTCAACATAACCCACCCTGGGCTACTCGACTCGACATGAAGAGTGAAAAAAAGAAAATAAGTGCCCAGCAAGCCTGATCCCGCAATACCAACCACAACTCTAAGCCGAACCGTGTCCCTGTTCCTTTCTCAGCCCGTGTCAATTCTCTCAACCACAACACTAGCTCTGGGGACTTTGGACCTCGGCCGTTTGAGGCTGAACAGTATTGAATTACAGAGCCCGGCGTCTTTATCTCAGTCGGCGGCTGGAGTTGAGTAGACCACCCAATCGGCCTGCGAGCGCAGACATTTCTTCACCGGCACGTTAGTCACCATCCGGAAGACGCAGAGTAGCAGACTTACCTGCAGAATGATTCGTGGCTTCGCTGGCGGCCGCAGACGCAGCCGCCCGTCGTCGTCTCACCTCGTGCTTCCGAGCCCGGCGATCCCGTCTGTCCTCGGAAGCCACCGACCGTCGCCGCCGAGCGCTGGGCGTGTTTCTGCGGTCCTCCCAGAAGTGGCTTCGGGAAGACGAGCGCCGGTATGGGTTCATCTGCCAGAACTCTTCCTCATTGTCAACTGGGGTGGGAGGGTACGGTTTCGTGATGCGATCAGTTAGACGCTCTCGACGCTCATACTTTTGGAGGGTCTCGCGAAATTTCGAGACTCTGGGGGGCGGAATAGCCTCCTCAAAGCCGTCGTAGACGATATTCTCTTTTGCCTCGGCCTCGTCAAGAAATGCGTCCAGGTCTTCCACCTCGCTGTCATAGACGCCGGGGCTTTCCTCTCTGTCTTGGGGTGCCATTCTCACCACGTCTCTTGGTGCGCGTTTGGCCGGAACCGACCCATCGAGAATCATATTTTCTTCCCAGGAATGAATGGTGAACCGAATGCCGGTACGCTTTGAAAGTTTCTGAACAAAAGGCACGCATTGTCCAGATCTCTGCGGAGTACCGCAAGGCCCGCGGCTCAAGTGTAACTCAAACTGGGGCTTGGTACCCTCCCGTTGCAGAAGCTGACGAAGTCGACGGAGGCTTTTGAGGGAAACCTTACCCGACTTGTCAACAAGGCGGTACATCGCCAGAAATGTCCACACGATGTGTGTAGACAGTTTCTTTTCGACGTGTCCTGCGCGCCAGTTACCAATGTTCTCCGGCTTCGATTTCCGGCCGTGTCCATCGTAGATCGTTCGCAGTTTTATCTTCATCAGCTCGGCGAACTGCTTCACTCTAGTAGACCACTTCTCGTGGAATATGAAATCCCTCTTGTGCTCATCTCGTCGAGGTGTAAAAGATGTTCCACTAATCGCCAGCTTGAGGATCCGTAATTGCCCGCTAGAGTCGCGTATACCCACAAAACCACACGTCTTCTGGCCGAAGCAGTGCTTGACCTTTGATATCGACGAAGTGTTTGTGTACTCAGCGTTTCCGATTGACTGGAGGACTTTGATCGCAAGGCCGGACTTCCGGTAGATGTAGAGGTCGTCAGCTGCCTCCCATATAGCGAACTCGCCATTTTTTGTGCTCATATGGAGCTGTCCGGCTCCTACCTCTAGCAGTACGTCCAAACGGGGATGGTCATCAATGAAACGCTTGAGAAAATATATTTTCTCGGATGGCTTAGCGGGATCGACAATATTCTCTGTAGCTGAGGACTTGGGAGCCGGACTCTGCTCCTCGACATTGCCAGCATGGGCAGCTTCTCCTTGGACTTGAGGGGTCATGTTTGTCTCCGCTGTCGAAACTGGGAGTTATCGGTGTACTGAGAAACTCGTAAGCTGGCGATCTGAGAATGAGATGTAAGTGAGATTTCATGAGCACAGTGAAGAGAAGGTGCGACTCGGTAGCAAGTAGAAATGGCAACAAACCGGCATGTAGGTGACGACAACGCGACTCAACGCGAGCAACGTACCTGCCCCAAGTAAGAGCTTCTCGAGCGGCGAAGAGGCTCGAGACGTGGGAAACGATTCCGAACGAGAAAGAGAGGTTGAAGTTTGAAGAGACTGAGCGGATTTCTAGTAGAGGAGAAGCTTGCGGCTTGGGTCAAGTGCTGTAGGAGATTGGGAGGGTACTGAGAAGGAAAGAGAGAGGGGGAAGGGGGGTTCAACTCGACAAGAAGCTGCTTCCACCTTATCAAGTTATATGTGCGAGCGGAAAGTGACGGGTTGTTGAAGAGAAGATGACGCGATTTCGTCGAGATATCAATGAGCGAAGCCTCGGGCGTGACTGAGGCTTCGAAGGTATATGGGATGGGTGGGTGGTGAGGGGTTGGTTCAGTGAGAAAACAAAGTTATCAAGAAGAGGTACAACGAAGTCAAGCGACGGGGCTGTTGAAGAAAGGCAGGAACGACCTTTGAATAGGCAGGACCAGGGCAGGGCGTGGTGATGCGATGGTGTGGTGACAAAGTGAGTATGCCTCGATGGTGATGATGATGATGATGATGATGATGATGATGATGATTGGGTTACGAAGATTCGGAAGCATGTAAATAGCAGGGAGGGCCGTGGGTGAATCACAGACGCGGGTGTGCAAAGCAGACGAGCAAGGAAGGCACAGACAGAGGCATCACTCCATAACCAACATGGCGGAGGGGACATCGACGACTGAGACCCAGGCGTGGATTCTGACGGTACGCGGCACGCAAGCGCCATGTCAAGAGAATAGAGAGTACGACAAAACACCAGGTGAAGACGGAACTTGAATTTGGGTGCGGTTCAAAATGTGGTGGTCAATCATGAAACCCGTGATCCATTTTCAGACGCCTAACCCAATGCCCTTTTTATGTTGCCGTAGCCACGACCCGGAAGAACCTCGTTTTTTACCACAAACATTTCATTTGATGAATAATATGTGTGAGGGGGGAATAATTTACTCGTCATCCTCCTCCTCCTCCTCAGCCTCGGCAGTGGTCTGGGCGATACCTGTAGGGATGTGTCAGTAATGGGATCCGGGGAAAATGCGGATACAGTAAGCGGGGTTGAAACTCACGGTCCAAGTCACGCTGGCCGGACTGGGTGATACGGCGGCCACCCTTCTCCTCGTCCTGCTCAAGGACGCCAATCTTCTCGAGGGCCTGGACGATCTTGCGGTCGACGGAGCCGGAGGCGTCGACGTGGTGGGAGGGGCGGACACCGCGGTTCTTGGCAGAGCCGTGGACCTTGCGGAGACGGCCGACACCGACGGTCTTGCGGAGGTAGATGTGGCGGGCGACGGAGGCGGCACGGACGTAGAACCAGTCAATGTTCTGGGGGGGGAGCTCCTTGGCGGGGCCGGTCTTGACGATGTCAACCCAACCTAGATGGGGAGGTTAGCCACGCGATCCCATGCCAGGCAGGTAGGTGGTGAGGTGAGTGGAAAACATACCGGGGATGGGCAGCTTGCCCTGACGCTTCAAGAAAGCGGCATACGCGTTGATGAACTTCTGCGCCTGCCCGGAGAAAAACAACCAATTAGCATGATTCCGTCATCAGAAGTCTTTCGACTCCCTCACGCCTGCTCCGTTTCCTCAAATTGTATCTATGTATTCTTCCTTCGTGTCCCCCCTCGCCGATCTGTCGCTGGTCCCCGAAAGCCCCCGAGCCTTGTCTCCTCATACACTGCTCCCCCGTCTCATTGCACCCGCGCGTCATCAGATGCACCATGGGGTATGTTTCAACTCCTCATCGTAATCAAGCTTCGCGGGTGCGGAAGAGAGAGGGCGGAGCGAAACTCGGAGTCGCGGCGGTGAAGCGCAAACGTTTGTACGCGTGGCTCATGGGCTTTCGAGGCAGACAGCGCGGTGTCATCGGAGGTACGAAATGGTCGACAGATCGCAATTCGAGGTTTCGAAATTGTTTTTGTTTTTGCTTCGAGACAGAAAGGTCTCTGGGCAGCGTGGTGTTAACCTACATCGACATCGCGGACGTTGATTCCACCGGCCATTTTTGCGGTATTGATTGAGGTAGTGAGGGGGAAGGGCGGACTTGGGTGCGGGCGCTGGGCGATGGAATTGGGCGTGGTGGTCGGTCGGTCAATAGGAAATCGTCGCAAAGGCGGGCGTTTCGCTGGAAATTTTTCGTGGTTGACTGGGAACCTCTGGCTCAGGGTTTTCCTACCCTAGGTAGGAGCGGGGCATCACGTGCTCTTTCCTTGCGCAAATGTAAGCTGGGTGGCACCAAAGTCTTCACCTAGATTACCTTAGCTTTCAATGGATGGTGGGTACCGTACCGCCTCATGTGGGGTTCAACATCAGAGTCAATCAGGGGCAGATGTTCTGATTCTTTGCCTCAAGACCCAGCAGATTATTCAATGTTCTCCTGTCTGAAGTATAGTCAGTTGATGAGGCGCCCGGGACTTCGTCCATCTGTGTCTCATTCCGATATCACTCCGTGCAGAACCCCGACTCCTACGCTAACTTGCATGTAGTCTCACTCAATATTGCGACTCTCAGACTAACACGAGCAAAGCATCGCCAGTAATAAATACTCTAGCATCTGGCGACCGAATCGCCTTGATTCCTTCTATAGACATCATTACTGTGTATGTTTAATAGGCGCCATGCAGAAGCTCCTCATGTGAAAAAAATCTAAATGCTCCCGAAGTGAATATTCCCCGCCATGCATGCAATTCAAGCAGGCTCCATATACCCAGGTATCATTATCCTCCCATTCTTTTCCCGTTACCCATAGCCCGGCTCTCAAAAGGAATTCTAGGTCATTCTAATCCGCACAACGGCCATTGTGGCCAACAAGTTAAGCCTAAGCCCAGTTGGCCAAGACAGCCATGACGCAAGCGCCGAGAGCGACGCAGCCGAAAGCGAAGAGCTGCACCTTGAGCGGCGAGTTTCTCATTTGCGGGTTGAACATGAACTCGTGCGCCAGCAACTCGACCAGACCCGTGTACATCAAGATACCGGCACTGATAGAGTCGAAGATTCCGTTGACGAGAGTCTGCGTCTGGGCGCTGCTCGGCTTGGCTGCAATTCCAACAGCAATGGCAAGCGGGGTCGAGAGGCCGTAGATGGTGGCGAGGATGTGAGGCCACCAGCGTCCGTGAGAGGGCCAGTTGGTAGTCGCGAGACGGGAGCCCAAACCGAGACCCTCAAAGAACTGGTGGAAGGTCAGGACGATGAGAAGGATGACGAGCTCGTCGCTGGTGGCAAGGACAAGTCCGATGAAGATGGAGTGGAACACGACACCAAACTCGAGGATGAAGATGGCGACCAGCTGGCCGGCGAGACCATTGTGGCTGTCGCCCTCCGTATGGTCGCGAGCGTGGCCGAGGTGGTCTCTTCCGCCTGGCGGGTAGCTGACATCGTCAGGGAGTCCAGGCACCTTCTTGGGGTCAACGAAGCCGTTGCCTCTCTCAGCGTCGCCGACCTCGTGCGCACAAGCGTCGCTGTCGGCTGCGTGGTCCTTGGACGTCACTGCAACAGAGCCGTGGTCGTGGCCGTGAGAAAAGGCGGAAGAGGCGACGTTGGACGCCACCATTTCGATCAAGAACATGACCATGACGGTCATCAGGCCGATGGCAAAGGCCCAGTCGTACTCTCCGAGCATGGGTGCCAAGCACTCGTTGTGCAGAGCCTCGACACCGGGGGACAGGAGATGCATCCAAGCGGTTGCAATAATGACACCGGTACCGACATACTTGAAGATGAAAAAGGTCATCTTGGGGACGTGCATCCTGGAGGTCCGGGCTAGGACGATGGGCAGAAAGCCACCGAGAAGCGACGCGACGAGGATGATAAAGATGGAGGCGATACGCAAAGGCATGTTGCTCACGTCGACGGCGGCAGCGCCGCACTCGTTGACGGCCTCCTCGGGCGCAGCACCCTCACTCTGACGGAGAGCGAGGAGCTTCACTGCGGAGATCTCCAAAGGATTCATGATTGCTGATATTGTTGCAGATTTCGTGACGGTGACATACGCCGGAGGATTGCTTCAAGACTCTGGCTTGCGTTGATCTCCAGCGAGCAGCAGTTGGAGACAGGTAGGCACCCTGAGGGACGAGGCGCCGCAAGATGGTTACACACGTTGAGCGTCGTGGGACGGCGATGGTGACGGTATGCCGACAGGGGAGGGATGACTTCGAAGGGCCTGTGCGTCCACGAGATGATGCTTCGAATGCCGACCGGGTGCGCGCGCGCGCGTGTGTCTAACACAAGAATGCCGAATTCGTCAAGGAGGCGAAGCGACTGGGGATACCGGGAGCAGTCAGTCGCGGGCCGCAGGGCGGGAAGGCTCTTGGAAATGGATCCTCGCAGGTCTTGGCTCGCAGCTTGGCGTCTTGGTAGATGGGGAGAGGCAAGGCTATGGGACAGGCGATGAACAGTATATAAGATGCGTCAAGGGCAAGGGGTGGAAGGGGGGTGGCATTTGCTGCAAAAGACGAATGGAAAAAAAAGCCTTTTGAGGATGGTGGGCGAGGGGAGGAGATATGTCTGGAACCCGGATGGTCGATCGGTCGCGAACGGGGGTCATGAGGACATAAGAAGGGACGGAGGGACCCCGCCGCTGAAGCACAAGGGGACACTCGACGAGGAGGAAGGAGGAACCACAAAAGGGCCGGGCATTCGGCACCTTGCAGACGGGAGCAGAGTCAGAGTGTATGCATCTTGTTTGGTCGACTGTGCCGATTTTCTGTGGTTCTCTGGGCTCGTTGTATCAGTTGACTGCTCTCTTTTCCTTCTCCATTTCCGACCGATGTGCTCAAAGGGTCCGCAGATAATTAACGGGTTACGACAAGGTAGTACGGCTACTGGGGAAAGAAGAGCCGAACCCTTGAGAGTTGGGAGGAGAAAGCTTGTCCGATGTTGATAGAGTTTCGGCGGTTGTTCTTGATTCTGTGGTCAAACCGCGAAAGTTGGCAGCAAAGGAAAGGGCCGGGAACAGTTGACCAGAGCGGCGCAGGCACGGGCAACAAGCGGTTGCGCCAAAATGGAAGCATGAGAACCTTGATGGCCCAACCGTAGACTCGGGTCCCCACTCCCGCACCTTGTTCTTACCTCATTGTTCTTATCGCCGATAGAGGCAGCAGCTATCGTGGTGGTTTCCGCATTCGTCAAGTCTCAGGAAGAGAATGCCATGTAAGAACACCGGGTCATCAAATCGGCAATATCGGTATGCCGCTTGATGCCCAGCCACATACATCTAGTGCCTTGCCCAAAAATGACTGTTGCTCGACGTTGTTTTATCGAGTGCCTTCCCACGGAGGGCCTAGGCGGGGGGGCCAAGAACAGCGACAGCATCCAAAGACTTCGTTCGATCATTATTAACCGGCGCATTCCTTCCTAGTTCGCTGGCAACCCGAACTGGCTCCATCCCTGCCCCCATCGCGCTAGCCCACCGCTGCCCCACTACCGTCAGATTCTGTCCTCCCGATTGTACGGCCTGCCATTGGCTGTCCAGCTGGCCATCAAGGTTCTCCATACTAGCTAAACCATCAAGGTCCTCAGTCTGATACAGTAGAGACAAGCGCGCAGCTGAGGTCTCCAAGTCCAAGTTGGCCACAACCATATCCATATGACTGCTGCTGCTGTCCAGCGGTCATTCATCATTTGACATGCATAGGTAGGTTGGCACGAACATAGTGGCCACCATTACTCATGTCGTGCACGCCGTCGGAGTAGGTTTGATGACTTCGGGCTACCTACTTTACATGAATTACCTAGGTTTGGAGGAATATGGTTTGTTAGTGATTACGGGAAGCAAGCCATCACCTGAGAATACTGCCTCTGCACTACTCAAGAACCGGGCAACGATTTGATGGCATTTGCTCCACCCATCAAAAAACGACACTATCAAAGATGGGAAACTTGTTGTGCCTCTCGATTCCTTGATGTTGACAACTGATGTTTCTCGTCGTCGCTAGTCTCATCGCCAAGAATGCTTGGCCAAGCCATGTCTCGCTAGCCAAGCTCTAACCAAGCCCGCCGCGCGCCTCCATCGGTGGTCCTGTGACGGAGAACAACCTGGAAGTTGTGTCATTCCTCTGTTCACAAGCCTTCGTGATGCGGGACTTCTTTCCAAATGTTTTCGGTCTTGCTTCCTTGGTCACCTTTCAACGTGGGTTCCCTAGGATGGGCAACGGCCCGGGCGACGTTGCATTCGTTTCTCATGCTTCATGCAACCGCTACAGTTCTCCTGAGGCCGTCATGTATCCATAGCCACGACACCACTTCGGGGTCGCGCCGACGAGACCCGTGGCCGCGACACCGGTATGGGGTCCCACCCACCCCATGCAAGTGGTGGTGCTACTATCCCAAGGCATGATAGATTACCGAGGGGGTCATGCTGCGCCTTATCTGCCCGAGGTTGTGACCGAGGCCTCGGGCCCAGCGTTGCATCGAGAAGATTGCCAGTGGGCTTCTAATATCGCGGTCCGTTCATGAAGAGAACTGTATCTCCACACCCAATGTGCGGAACGGCGAATCAAGCTTGCGCAAGTCGATGGCGCTCCCGAGGCTGAACAGCAAAGATTTGACCCTGCCCTCCCACAGGATCCCAATCTTCATGTTTTGGTCCAGCCGCGCCTTGATGACACTGCCGTACTCGTCTGCGCCCGTCGCCTGCGGCGTCCCGGCATCCCCCGATTCCGTCCCATCCTGTGCAGGATCGTCCAATCTCCATTCCATCTTGGCCTGAAAGCTGCGCTCCTTCGGCTTCTCCTTCTGTTCCTTCTCCACGACGGCGGGGGAGCTGAATTGCTCTGGTTTGGGTAGGGCCCCCGGCTCGTCCAGCCTCCACTCCAGCTTCGCCTGGAAGCTCCGCTCCTTTTTGACAAATTTCTCCGCCGAGAGCGCGGGCTCGATGTTGCGGGTCAGATTCTTACGCCACAGCTCCATGCCCACGGACCAGTCACTCTCGTAGCTGTACACGTTGAAGTCCATGCGCGTTGCGAGGCTGCAGTGTTGGCCCGCCACAACCGCGTAGCTGGCGCTGATATTGCCCATCAGGGGGTTGATCGTCAGCGTCGCCGTTAAAGGTGTTCCTCGATGCTCCGGTAACGTGGCGAAGCGGCCCCCGAAGCTGACGCCACCAGACTTGTTCAACGTGCCGTAGTAGATTTCTCCGCCGGCGCTGAAGCGTCCATAGATGCGGTCTTTGGCGTCGTCGCCGAACCCGATCGGCTTCCCGTTCAGCCGGCCGGTCGACCGTGACTGTGACGGCTGGTTGTTCTCCGCATCCCCGCCAAAGTTGTACACGCCCCGGAATCCTAGGAGGCCACCGTCCGACGATCCGAGACCCTCGACGGCGTACCTGCCGACATCGTACTGAGCCAGTCCCAGGAGCGTGCCGCCGTTGCGCAGGAACTTTCCCGACACAGCGCTGACCTGAAGCTGCAGCGCCGGAGAGATTCGCTTGACAACGAGCGCTTCGAGCATCGACTCGGGGAGGTAGAGGCGGCCGTACAGCAGCGAGGCGGCAGCCGGGCTAAGCAGGGGATATGGTCTCCTGTCGGTCCGGGGAGGAAGGTCGGCGAGTGGGCGATAGGAACGTAGCAGTACCGGCAACGGGACGGCATCGGATCGCGGGGTAAGGTTCGCGCGTAGGGGTACAGACGAGTACAAGTAAGAGATGGAGCCGTCGACGACGCCTACGGAGCCGAGCTGGTACGACGTCGCGAAGTGAGGGGTTGCGAGGGAGGAGAGGGTGAGGCGGAGGCCTTGAGGCGTCGGGAAGTTGAGGAGTGCTACCAGTGACGCGCGCGTCAGCCATCATTCGTCTCAAAACAATGAGGATTCATTTCCGCCAAACGTCAAGCGTACAATCTGCGGTTGCGTTGAGCGACGAGTACGAGTTGTCGCGGTTCCAGCCCGTCGCCTCATAGAACGCGCTCTGGACGTAGCTCATGAACTCGCGCATGGTGGGCGGGTCTGCAGGGTTACGTTACTGAGCAGCGTGCTCGTTGTATGCTATTGGCAGGGACATTGGGTTCGGGAGTGCGCAAGGCCTGTTGGACGTCCAAAGCTGAACTTGACAATGTGTCGTCGCAAGTTCTGGCAATCAACCACCCAGGCGGGTCCGCGAAGGTGTCGCTTGATTATGTAAGCACCGCAATAATAAAGATCAGGATTTCAGAAACACATCGAATTTTATACTTTCTTATATCTTCTGCCTCTCATTTCAGAGCCATATATACTATTCCTTAGGTCTTCACATTCGCTACTGCATCTGACGAATTCTCCTCGTCGGGTCCCCCCCCTGTTATTTGACCGCGGTATTCCGCTCCTATCAAGACAGAGCCCAGTCCGCGATCTTGCGGAAAATAAGTTTCGCATCCTCCTCGCTCGAGGACATCTCGGAGTAGTAGCGCTGCAGGTCCTCCTCACTAGGCAGGGTAGCTCTGTAGTATGGCATGTTCATCTCGAAAAGCTGTCTAGACAGCTCCCCGTAGATCTCGGGGTGGCCTTGGAAAGACAGGATAAGCCCCGAGTCAGACAAAATGATTTCGTTGTCAGCTGCCAATGGCTGGAAACCATCCGGTACCTGTTGCACAAACCGTTTGTGGAATTTGGTGATTTTCTTTGCGAGGGAGTCGTTAGCATCAGACCTGTGTGCTTCGACTTTGCGTCTCTAACGTACTAATGTGTCCATCCCCAACATCTTTTTCCCCTCACCGTTCAGCTTGACGTGTTGTACGCCAACCTGTGGAGCATGCCCATTAGCCCGTGTTATTGAGGAGAGCGTTGTTTGCGTAGTACATGCCTTTGGATGCTCAAAACTTCCAATGCTCCCAGAAAGTGCACTTGCGATTGCTTGGTGACCCCAGCAGATACCGAGCAGTTTCGTCTTGGTGACGTGCTGCTGCGATACTACCTGCCGAATCCACTCGCGAGTCGTGTTGACCCATGGATCGAACGTCGCCTGGCACAAGTTACTCAGCCCGCCGGTTATAATGATGAGGTCATAGTTCGCAGGGTTCGGTAGATGCCCATCTTCCTTCATCGGCCTGTATGCGTTGATGACTGCATCGGGCGCCTGCTGCAAAACGTTGTCGCGGAACGACTGCAGCATGCCTCTGTGCTTTGGCTCATCGATCTCATAGGCCTTCACGATGGCGACCCTTAAGGGGTTGCTTTGCGGAAGAGACCCCATTACTATAGTCAACCGGAGTTCTCTCTGGCTTCTGGTGGCTCCGCTGGCGTCTGCTGAGGGAGAAAAGCTTGGGTTGGTTTATCGGATTGTCAAGAGGGAAGGCGTTGATAGGAAAGAGAGTTGGCTGTGGTCGTGTTCTTGACCAATTGTGCTCGGAGTTTCGGAGTGACAGATAGGCTAACATTGGCCTCCGCAACCCCCGGCAAGGTGTTCCGGCTAACATCGGGCACGCACGCCATCTCCGGCAACCGGTCACTTGGAAGACAACCCCGAAGACCCCAAATGCATATAATTACTAATGGAAGGGCGTTGCTCCAACCGTTATCAATGGCATGCAAAGTGGGTGTTCTGCTACTGGTTACTTCTCGGGACGGGTTGTCTGTCCACCACGCCCCAAGGTTTGATAGGCTTGGCTTTTCAACCAAGGGACCTTGCTGTTTCCTCATCAGGAATGGCCTTGCATGGGCTGAGAATCCCTGACATTTAGCAATGCATGCATGCGCCTATGGATAGATTAGACTCTCCAAAGCAGTACCTTATCTATCAACTGCGAGATATGGTTTTACCTTCCGCAATAGTGCTTCAGTAGACCGTCACCCGAGTTGAACAGTCTCGCCCCACCGATCGTCGGCCACAGCTCTGATCGCCTAATCTGGGAATTTTAGGCCGAGGTTAGTAAAGATCGCGGGGACCCAGCCCGACAACTTCTCACCAAAGAGTTTATCTTCGTCTCTATCCAAGTGTTAGAACCCAAGTGTCCTGCTATCATTCTATCGCTATTGTTCCGCGAGTTGAAGTTTGTTCCGACAGTCGTTTCAGATTTCTTCCTTGCAGGTAGCCAGTCCAAATGTTAGAACGCATGGGGCTGAATAAATACCGGCTTCGATAACAACAGCTAAACCATTCACTGTTTCCATTGTCAACCTTTGGATGTCTAACTCGGCTATAAGCACCGAGCCTATTCAACGCATTTGCCCTGCTGGGCTCGGACTCGGTTCTGTGGATCCACCTCCACGCATCCAAGTGCTGCTCAGTGGATCCACGAGAGGGCCCCCGTTGCCCTACACGAGATGATAACTCTGAACACCAAATTTGTTCATCAGTTGTCTCTGTGGCTCAGTTGGTAGAGCGTTGGTCTCATAGGAACTCTCTATGACTCTGTCTCCAGACATGGATATCCAAAGGTCGCAAGTTCGAGCCTTGCCAGGGACAATGAATTGTTATTAATTTTTGGTTTTCTTCGTGTCACCCGTTATACTGGACTGTTATTACCCCCGGGAGCAACCTGCATGACTGAAAAACGTCTACCCGTTGTTGGAGTTAGTAAGGAGTCGGTGCCTAGGCTATGATCCCGATTCTTTGCGTATCTAAAGACACTGCTATATCATGCTTTTCTCATCCAAGGTTCAAAGGATGCTGAAACTGATGCCGTTATGCTTCCATGTCGACTTTACGGGGTTCCAAAGTCTCTTCTGTAACACGACAGAATGCTCGCGGAAGACGACGTTGCAATCAACAATATGGTTTTGCTCGTCGAGGGCGTAGCCGGCCGACGACATATCGTTCAGCCACTCAATCATGATCAGAAACCCATGGGTATCCCAAAGGCCGTCGCGTCTAGGATACTCCTTGAAAAGCCGAACGACCTCTTCCTTCACTTCACGAGCCGAGCACATGATGAAAGCCGACCCGAGTGGCCACGTTGGGCTGTCCTCCAACGTGAAGACCTCGCCGTTCGGCACGAGAAGCTGCCGGGTGGCCTGCGCCGAAAGAAGCTCCCGGCTGAGAGCGACCATGTCGAAGAAGATGGGTGTGATCCGGCCTGTATCTTCTACGTCCGTCCATCCCGCGGTGCGTATCGAAGCCCACATGTGCAGGTAGTGAATTCTCAAGCTGAGCGCCTTGAGATAGTCTGCGGCGTTAGTCGTTTTCCCGGACTCTGCTTTGACGGCGAGCGGTTGGAAAGATAGGCCCCAGGCGTCGAGGAAACGAGCGAAGCTTCGAATGCGTTTCTGGGACGCCGGTGAGGTGTAGTCCGGCGGCACTTGTTTGGCCTCACCGAAATATGACCCTTCAACTCGAAACCCCGTTTGCAAAGGCGCGTGGTGCTCAAGATGGTGTCTGACGATGTTCCACCACCGACGAGCCATTTCCAGGCTCTCAAACACCGAGGGCATCTCCTGGACAGCGTATCGTGTTCTCCGTCCGCGGCAGCACCACGGCACCCGAGTATCAGTCTCCTTTGGATGTGCCCCGCTATGACTCCAAGGCTGGAGGCCAAAGTGCTGGAAACTGGTCATGACTTCATCCATCAAGGGGTTCGGTTCAACGCCCTGGGTGCTGTGCTGATCAAGAATGAGGGAGCCGTGATTGATGTGGCTTAGCCCTGCAACTTTGTTCCCTCGGAGACTTTCGAATGTGATGAACAAGAGGCATGCCAGCAACGTTCTCTCGGGTGACATTGTCGACGAATATAAGAGACTCAAAGCCTTGCCATAGTGCATAAGAGCGTCCGAGTTGAACCTCCCTTTTCCTAGCATTCGTTCCCTGCGCGTGCTCCCGCTAAGAGCCGATGCCCCGACAGCCAGGGCGGCGTGTTTGATGGCAGGGTCTTGCCAGGAGATCTGGGGGATCACTTTCGTAAGGAGGTCGGAGCGAAAGAGTACTGTGGTCCCGGTAAAGGCAAGCCAGTAGTCGAAGTGGTCCTTCTCCAGCTGGCTGGAAAACATGCGAGACGTGTAATCTGGTTCGATCAGAAAGACATTCTCGACGTCCCTGCCTTCCAGCCTTGGGTAGAGCGCTCGATGGCGAGGTGGATGCCAAGGATCTCGAGGCTGGCTGCTTTTGTACCCCTCGCATGTGCCTTGATATTTAAGACAAACCGAGCAGGCTGGCTTGCCTTCGTCACACTTGACACGGCGTCGCCTACGAACGAATTTTAGCTGCAGGTCCGGATCGAAAACGATGTCTCATCTCATCGTACCTACAGGTAATACACCCGGTGCGAACTTTGGGCTTGCTGGCCTTGATAAGACGTGGCCTGTGGTCGAGAGCGAACTTCGCAACAAGGGAAGCAAGGTTCGGCATAGTCAGCAACAAGGAGTCTTGTGTCCAATCTGTAAGTGTTTTGCTTTAGACAGCAGAGTTTTGTGTTATCTCGTCTGCTAGGGATGTCTCGTCGGAGTTAAGACGGCCACGTCGTAGCGGTGGGCACGTTGCCAGATACATGAGCTTGGGTTTCGAGAGCTTACTACCGCTCGACCAACTCGCCTGCTGAGCAATGCAAACACATAGTGCCATGGGCGAAATCCTTGGGAATCACTTAGGCAGCCGCGTCATCCTGTGTAAGCACTAGGCCAGTTCAGGCCTTGCAGCTCGGCGTTGATTCGTGTACAACGCTTAAAATATTGGTATCGGTAATGGTCCGAGGACATGGTAAAAGTTGTATGTCGTTGGTAATGGGGAGATCGGGGGTCTGGGCTCACTATGTAAAGTGTAACCGAGTACTCCATTCCTCCATTTCTATTCTCACCTAACTTGCATAACAAGCCAGTCAGCCGTCTCACCGCGTCCACACATCCTTTGATGGCTACAACGCAAGTCAGCGAGCCGAAAGGACAACACAAAATAGCTTCGAATTTAGTTTGATTGCTTATCGGGCAGAGCGCTGGTTGTTGCTGTTCACAGTGTAAATAGAAGCTTGATTTTCATTCATCACTTCAGCTGAAACAGACAGGCTGCTTGTAGTTAAGAGCGCATTTGGCCACTTTGGGGTGGCCATGATATTCCCCACGTCCGACTTCCTTCGATCCATATCCTGGCTATGGCATTCCGACGGTGTAACCCCACTAAGTTAGACGGCTGGTACTGCAAAAGCACCTTGCCGTGGGAGCTGCTGCAACGTAGGTCGAGATTAGCCTTCTCATTATCAGTCCGCTTCGGCATGTACCCGACCCATCTGGGTTCTACACCGATTACTATAATGAGTGTTAATGCTAGCTAAGGATGAAAAACGTTAGGTTGGCAGCTTACATTCCTGGAGCATTTGATCTATTTTTTCCATGAGAGGTTCATACTGGAAACGCCCTCCTTGGGTTTTAGGGGCGACCACGAAAGCAACCGGATCTTTGTCTGAAGCAAAGACATCGCTACTCAGATCCGACAGCCCGTAGCGCATATTCGATCTTTCCGCACTTGATTGCCCAGCACCACCTCGAAGGACAGCAACACCATTCTTATCAAACGTGGCTTGGTTTACAAGAACCGGGTCCTCGTAGATGTGGGCCATCCAAACGGCTGATCTCGACACAACAATGAGACCAATACATCCGCAAAGCCCAAGCATTGCGAGCGATCTTGGTTCATCCTCAAAGAGCATGTACTTGGAGGTAATGGGGTTTGCGTAAAGAGCGACAATGTCGAATTCTGTGTATGCCTTGGCCACCTCACCGCGGAAGAAGCTATCAACGTTTTCGCCATAGTGTTCTGGGCCATACCACCAGCCTATAGCTGGATGTGAGGACGGGTCAGGCGCATTGAGAACTCTGGGGCTCAGCTGGCGGCGACATGAACCTGGCCCATCTCTAGCAGCAGAACCGCAGGTTTCCAGGCTACAATACCGAATTTCGTTCGGCACTGCTCGACGCAGGGAGGAGTTTCTGGGCGGAGGACGCGATTCCCACTCATGCGCAGTCGCAATCCATAGCAGGGAAAATAGGAGAGGAAGTTGCAAGTTCTGAAGCATTATAAAATTATAGTCAAAGAAGCTTTGGTGGAGCGGTAAGTTAGATGCGTGGAGAGGAAAAACATGGATTCATGTACTTGTATACACTTGAAACGAGTGCCCTGACTTATGATGAGCGGTATCCCACATAGGCGGTAATGATTGCCATTTCTGCCTAGGCTCAAGTATACCTAATATTCCTTCAATTTCAAGCAGAATAACTTTTTTCAAATCTCTTTTTGTGTTGATTTGTTAATGACCTCATATAATTAACAAGACTTCCTCGGGCCCACCAAAAAGCGATGCCGACGCTGCCGGGCCTGTGCCGCCCTGGTCCTAGGATAGATGGGCTGGGCACCCCTAACATGAAAACCGGCAAGGCCGAATAGTGAGCTCTGCTGGTTAGCACCTCATCTTAACCTTCCCCCACTGATCGTACCACATATGCCCTACAGCGGCCTTACGGGGTTGGCCGAGGCGATTCCAAGCAAACCTTAACCAATAGGTGCAGCGGAACACATAACCCTTACCCTCCTAACCCTAATATAAACCTATCATGTTCCAGTCACCTTCTGATCATAACTTGTAACTAACTCCTAACTAACCCTAACTAGCGGGCATGAAATACATATTCCTCTAACATCCAACTCTAGCAAAGTTCCATTGAACGACGGTTTGGTTACTGTGGTAGAGGCAAACATAGGCCCAACGTTTTCGTAAACCCTACTTCTTCACAAAATTTATCTCCTGGGTTTGTATGCTTCTTATCGCTGTATCTCTCTTCGCTTTTGATGCTAGGTCATAAAGGGTTCTTTTCTTATCGCTGCCCATACATTTAATAGACCCATTACGTGTGGCCAAACCGACATCAAGATGCGCAGCCCAAGTTATAGACCTAGTAGACTATTGGCTTTTCAGAACCACAAAGGGTTATCAATAGTAACATCTGTTAGTCATTACTATTCCGCTTTTCCTAATGTTCCAACAGGCGTGCATCCCTACTTCCTCCGACCATCGGGACGACCTTCTTTCTCATTAGTACCCTCAGTCGGGTGCGTAGACGCCACTCGCTGAGAGTCCAGTTAGCCACAGTGCACCTCAACTCCTGCATATAGAGAGTGATTCGGGGTCTTTATCAATCTTGGCAAACGCCGAGTAGCTTGAAAAGGGTAGAAGGCTGCTTCTTTTTGTAAAAGTAACCAGCTTTTCGCTCCCGCTCTACCTGCTTCCCGGTATCGCGAGTCTTGCAGGGAACAGGGTTGGTTGCCTCGCTCCTCTTTGCGAAGGGCTGGGCTTGTGCCCCCGGCAGCATTCGTTCTCGTCTGGATCATGATTGTATGCGGTAACTCATCGGCCATGATTCTCGGACAAACTGGTTGTCTCCAACTCCAGCTAGCGTCTTCCTCTCGGTGGTTCCGACAGAGAATGCTATTTCGCACCGGGCCTCCTTGCGACATGACGGACCCCCTTCACGATGGCTAACACTTGGCCGAGGCCTAGCTGTGGCCGACGGTACATCGAATCCACCCCCGGCCACTCTGTCCTGCCAGCAACAGACATGAAAGCAGGTCAGAGCTGATCCGAGGCCTCACGAGCTTCAACTCAACTCTCCGCTGCCGAAATCGACTGCTCTCCTGCACTTGGAAGCTGCGACGCGCGTTGCAACTCACGACTCGCATCGGGCAGGAACTCTCCAACAAGCCGGTCTTGCAGACTCAGTGACGCCAGAGTCAGTCACCTACCTTCTTCGATACCTTGAGCTAAACTCCACCTACGTAACTTCCCACGGATGCTTCCTCACTCACTCGGGGGCGTTCCCTGTCAAGGGACGGGATGGATTTTCTGGTTTCCTGACTTTTGCGTCGATTTTTTCTTGCTTCTCCGCTTTTTGGCCGCTCCGGAGAGAGACACACCGGACGACACCTGCCGCGGTCGGGACAGCGAATGTGGGGCCGTCAGCGCCGACTTCGGGCGGACTCCGTCCGACCCCGGAGAAAAACTTCGGTGCACGTGCCTCCACCTTTCCAGCCTGTCTCGACTCAACAACTCACTCCCTCTACCTCTCTCTCTCTCATACACACACACACACACACACACACCCTGGACTCATCACGAAATATCTCACTTCAGATCACACCTACCAAAAGAGAACGCAATCTTGCCCCCCCAGCGATACAGTTCTCTGAAGGTAGCCCGCCGGTCAGCCCTTACCAAAAGAAAACCAAAAATATAAAAATGTCTTCCACACCTTCTCAACCACCACCCTCCGCCGCCGCCGCCATCCCCGCGGCATCGGACCCCGCCACCTTCGCCCACATCGAGAACTACATCACGACGCGCTGCAACGCCTCGCCCATCTACGCCTTCCTCTTCGGGCCCGGCCTGCGACTCACCCACGCGTCCAAGGGCCTCGTCGTCGCACGCCTGCCCGTCGCCGCGGAGCACCTCAACACGGCCGGCAGCATCCACGGCAGCGTGTCGGCGACCGTCGTCGACTGGGCCGGCGGGCTCGCCATTGCGTCGTGGGACCTGCGCGAGGCCACGGGCGTCAGCGTCGACATCAACGTCAGCTACCTGTCCGGCGCCAGGCTCGGCGACGAGGTCGAGATCGAGGGCAGGGTCGAGAAGGTCGGCGGCAGCCTGGCCTTCACGCACGTCAACATCTACAAGGTCGCCGCCGACGGCTCGCGGGGCGCCACCGTGGCCAGCGGCAGGCACACCAAGTTTGTGAGAAGCCGGTGATGCCCGTACGCGCCGAGGTCGCCGAAGGACTATAGACTGTGCTGTAGAGCCGGGCGGGGGCAGCACTTAGACAAGATTCGCATAGAGTTATAATCATGATAATACCTCAGGGGGCTTAACCACCCAACGGATGTCTACTAATGGTTTGTGATGCGGCGTGGTGAGTCGGTTGAAGGGATGCAGGTGACGAGACTGTCCGGGCTGGGTGATGCTTCAAAGTCTGCGTGCTCTTCTTGGGGGCCTTCCATGCCAGGGATAGAAGAACCGTGAAAGTCGCCGCCACGCTCAACAACGGGGACCTCATCGGCCTAGTCTCCAGACCACTCGCCAATGCCTCTCACATTGTGAGACCCAAACACCCTACGGAGTGGTAGTCCGGCTACACATGAAAAAGGCAGCGTCATCCCGAACGGCCTCCGTAACTTGAAGGTCGTCTTAGAGCAGGTTCATCGGCCCGGCCGTCTAGAAAACGACAAAAGATGGAAGCAACCTAGACTCATTACTATAAAACAGAATAAAATATCTAACCGGCCGTCTATCCGATAGGGTATCACAGCGCGCACGACGACGAAGACGAAACAGCAGCTCTCCCTCGGCTCGCGGGGGTGGCGAGACGATGGCTGGCGGAGGAGCTGGCGGAGGAGCGGGCGGACAGGCAGGTGGTCCCCTAATCCGCCTTGGCCCTCCTTCGCGCCCTCCTCTCCCTCCTCTTCTTCTGCTTTTTCCTGTCGGCGCTGATCTTCCGCTTCTGCCAGAAGGACACGCACCAGGCCCAGATCCAGGAGCGCATCATGATCACGATAGTGCAGAAGACGACCGGGCAGGCAATGACCCAGCTGTTGTCCGGCGAGGGCGTGGTCAGCGAAACAAATCCCAAGGTTTAGGGGGGTCCATGTTGTCCTTCTAAAAAGAAGAGGGAAGGGGGGATTATTGGGGGTAGAGACGTACAAAAACTGGATACCCAGGTCCCTCTCAATGTCGGGGAAATTGGTAAAGTTCTGGCCAAAGTAGCCGGTCAAGAAGGTCAGGGGCAGGAAGATGATGGTGATGATGGTCAGCTGCTTCATGCTCTCGTTCTGGTTGGCCGAGATGGTGTTGAAGATGAGGTCGATGAGGTTGTCGGCGGAGCGCTTGATCTGCTGCATGCTCTCGGTGATGATGACGCAGTGGTCGAGTACGTCGCCGAGGTAGGTGTGGGTGATTGGGGTGACGATGACGCCGCTGGCCGGGTTCCGCAGCTGGCGGGCGGCCTCGTCCTGGGCCAGCTCGGTGCGGTGGTCGCGCAGGACGTTGACGAGGTTGTCGATGGGGTTAAGGAAGGTGAGCATCTTGTTGATCTCGCTGACGCAGATGTACAGGCTGCGTGTCTGCTTGATGCTCGGGGAGGTGAGCACGTCGAGCTCGAGGTCGCCGATGACGTCGCTGTAGACGGCCGTCAGCGGGATGGCGAGGTCGATGATGGCGTCGATGATGGCCTGGACGACGAGGGAGGCGTCGCACGACTGCCGCAGAATAGTGGAGGGGTCGCCGAGGCGGAGGGTGATGGGGCGCTCAATATCTTCGGCGGACATCTCGAAGAAGGAGATGACGGTGTTGTCCGAGGTGAGGAAGATGGCGACCTGCTCGGCCGAGACGGCCAGGCCGCGGGAGATGAGGGACGAGTGCGCCTCCATGTACTCGGTGCGGACCTCGTTGGCCGAGGCGTGGTAGCGCTGGAGGGTGCGGACGAAGGCCGTCTCGGGCAGCTGGGTGAGGTTGCTCGTGTGGTGGTTCAGCCGGTGGCCGTAGCCGCTGCCCTGGGGCGTGACGGTGGGCCTGCCGACGGGCGGTCTGCCAGTCTCGGGGTCCGTTCGGGGCGGCGGCGGCTTGCTTCCCATCGTGAAGGCGCGCTTCAGCTTCCTCATGCCCCTGGTGGACTTGCTGGTCTTGACGCTGCGGCCGTCGTCTGAGTCGTCGCCGCTGCTGCTGCTGCTACTGCTGCTGCTGCTGTCGTCGTCGAGGAGGAGCACGAGCTTCTGCAGGGTCAGGACGATGAAGGCGTGGTTGGCGTACCAGTCGGCCTTTGTGCGGTTCCTCGTGTTCATGACGTCCTCGATGGAAAGCTTGTGCAGCTTGTAGCACTGGCCGCAGGCCTGGATGACGTCCCAGCTGAGGCCGTTGACGTTGATCCAGCGACTCTGGACCCAGGGCTCCCGGGGCTTCTGCAGGAAGTCGACGAAGGCCTCATTGCCGAACTTGTGCTGCACCAGTCTGGTCTGGCTGAAGTCGAAGACGGAGATGTCGCAGTCGGCGCGGAGGGTGGGCATGGAGGCATGGCCTCCATCCGACTTGTTGGGGTCGAAGCCGGGCTCGGAGCCGGGCTGCCAGCCGGGGCGGGACATCTCAAAGTCGGCATAGTCCTCGACGGGCTTGAAGGTGCCGGCTCGGCGTCGCATCGGAGAGATGGTCTGGTCGGTGGAGGCGCGCGTCAGGGGAGTACCGATGGTGTCGCGGGCCATGGCGGAGGCGCGTGTCCTCGTGGGCGAGGTCGGGGAGATGGCATGATCTTGGGCGTCGATCTGGAGCGAGGGAAACCGGACGGTGCGCGAGCGGTCTTCGGGTTCGTCGACGGTCTTGGACATTGTTGCGCCGAATGAGTCGGTAGAGTCGGACGACATGTCATGCGCGCGCCTCCGCGGGAGAGGGCACGACGGACAATGGAAGGCGGGGTGTAAAGTCCAAGTTGAAGGAACGAAAACGGGCGTTCAACACATATCTATTTTGGAGCGAGTCGCGTGGCGTATATGCGCTAAGGATCCGACGACTTCAACCGGCGCGAAGTTTAGCTCGGAAAATCAGGAGAGATGGCAGTTTCGGGTTCGTCGTGGCGTCAAATCAGGGGCCGAGCATCATCGGATATGCTCTCCCAGCCGCATGTACCAAGGTTGGTCGTGCTCTGTTACCGCTTCATTGGTAGAGACGTCAGCTCAATTGGGGTGTTGCCTGAGACGACGGAAAAGGCGAGATGGGATGTGAAGTGAGGTAGTGACGTGAAGACGCACAACTCTGTGAGATGATTTTGGGACGTGGAAGCGAAGCGAACTGGCAGCCCTTTCCCCCCTATAATGACGTCGCATAGAGGTACGAAGTACAGGTAATACAGGTACCTACCTCCTACGTGGGGGGTGTTCGGGACCCCACTACGGTCTCCTTCTTGGCGCCCTTTGGACGATCACGATCAATCCCTCGGATTGATTGGGATTAAGCTTTCGGCTGGTGCCGGTTATCCGCTTCAAGCTCTCTCTCTCTCTCTTCCCGTTGATGCGGTGGACCGAACAGTGATGCGGTAGCTTGTCGGGAGGCCGGCAACCAACCAATAGTGCTGATCTGTCCCGGGAGACATCGAGTCAAGCTTTTGCCTAGAGGGTCTGAACGGCATCCAAGCCTCGAGAACTCGTCGGGGACTGGCACAATGTCAGACAACAAACAGTCAAGTAACTAGCATGTGCCTTGCCTGTTCGACATGGCTATTCCCACCGTCTAATTTCGTAAAACCTAACAATACACACAACATAACACACAAGTAATCGAGGACCTGTTTCGAGGGCTCCGTCGATAGAAAGGAGAGAAGTGAATCGAAACAACCACAAAACACCACAAAAACCAAGACCGAGCCTCAAGCAACAATCTTGTACATCTCGCTGCCGTCCCCCTTGCACGCCGCTGTGACCAGCCGCCCCTGGCCTCCGGGCACCACGCACGTCGCCTGGTCGTTGACGGGCGACCACAGGAAGCTGTCCCCAAAGACCCTCACCAGCTGCCCCGTGTTCGTGAGGCCCTCGCCCGCCGCCCGTCCGCCGCACGAGAAGATGGTGACCGTGTCGCCGTCCGCCCGCCGCCCGTCCGTGCTGACGCACCCGTTCGTCAGGCTGCTCACCACCAGCACGCCGTTGTCCTTGCCGTCATTGTGCTTGCCCTTGGACACGACGTCCCACTGCTGGTTCGCCGTGCCGTCGCACGCCGCCAGCGCGACGGGGATGAGGTTCTGGCGGAAGTCGCCCGCCGTCGGGTCCACCGAGAGGCACCGCCCGTCGGGGGCGTGGATGGCCGCCTTGGTGAAGACCCGGGTGGCCGTCGAGTCGAACGCCTGCGCCTCGGCCGCGGCCGTCGGGTTGAGGGTCCCGCCGGCGCGGGAGACGGGGACCGGCGATGTCGGGTTGACCGCGGGGATGTTTCCCTGTTGCCCGCCGTTGGCGCTCCCGTTTCCGGTTCCGTTGCCGGTGGCCGGGGACGTCGTCGCAGCAGGCGGCGCCGCGGCCGGTGTGGATGTCGTGCCGGGTGCGATGGTGACCACGGGCACGTTACCAGAGTTGTTTCCTCCGTTGCCTCCGTTGTTCCCAGTGTTATTGCCACCATTGCTTCCGCCGCCGCCCCCGGTAGCAGGGCCGCCAGTAGCAGGGCCGCCAAAGGCAAAGGACTGCGCCTTGTCGTTGGCGTCGCAGTCGGCCACGTCGACGACGCCGCCCTTGACGGCGAAACACTGGCTCTTGGCGTTCCTCGGCTGGAACGTCGAAGGGCCCCCCCCCTATGTCCATGGCGAAAAGCTGCGAGTCCGTCACCAGGCCCTCGCCCGCCGCGCGCCCGCCGCACGAGAAGAGGTTGACCTGGTCGCCCGCTTTGCGGCGGGGGTCAAAGTTGAAGCACGCCTGCGTCTGGAACGGCCCTCGGGGTTAGCACCCACTACTCCTCTGAAAGGGGAAAGAGGAAAGGAAAGGAAAGGGGTGTAAGTACCTGAGCGCTCACGATGAGCATCGTGTTGGTCTGGTCGTTGTGCTTCCCGGCGGTGATGACGTCCCAGCCCTGGTTGTCGTTGATGGCACAAGCGCCGACCTGGATCGGGGTCAGGTTTGCGCGGAAGTCGCCCGACAGCTCGTCGACGAAGAGACACTTGCCGTCGGCGGTCAGGATCTGGACGTTGGAGAAGGCTCGGGTGGCCGTGTCGTCGCGCGGGTGCGCCTCCTTGGCGGCCGCCTCGTCGAGCTCCGTCACGTTCCGGCGCTGGGCGAGGGGGCTCGCCGTGGCGAGGAGCGCGGCATACGCCAATAGAGTCGCCGCCTGAGAGATCATGGTGTTGGCGGCCGAAAAGTTAGGTTCGAGTGCCTGGTGGCTGAACTTGGGCACCAGCCGGCACCGGGTTGTAGGGGGGGTTTTTTTTTTTTTTGTATAATTAGAAAGAACAGAAAGCCTGCTCAGCAGGTGTGCGCGTGGGAAGGAAAGAAGCGAACGGATGACGAAGAGGAAAATTAGAGAAACGAAGGAAGAAAGAGACCGGGAGGCAGCAATGTCGTGAATGCAACCATGGCCGAGAGAGAAAAGAAGCCCGGCGGCAAAGCAGTCTTATACTGGCCACCATCGTGACACGGGCGACGCAGACTTGCCCGTCGCCCCGTCACCCGTCACCCGTCACCCGTCATCCGTCACTCAAGCGCCATCCTGTCTACGTCCGAAAGATAACCGTAGCTCCCGCATGCCTGCGCCCTCATCCTTCAGCTCTCCCCTTCCAAAGCGTGCGAGTTTGAACGGGGTTTCACGATCTCGCCAACTGCAGCGTGGACTCGTCTGGTTCAGCGCTTGGGGGGGAGCGCCCGAAGACACGAGGCCTCGAGCATGTCCAATCCGATCGTCCGTTTCCCTTGGCTTTGCCTCAACCCCTGCAGCACATCGCTCGTCACCGTCCGAACACCTTGGTCGCCGGCTATCAGTCGAGGGTTGGTACCTAGGAGGCAGACAGAGGCATTATTGTGTACCTGTGCGACCTAAGAGGGACTAACTGCCTTGGAGACGTACCTCAAAAGATGAACCTTTTGCAGCGGTTTGTTTGGCTGGGATGGCCCGGCCTTTGAAACCGTTTGCGTAGCAGGGCGGCAGATCCTGAAGGGATGGCGCGGGGATCGCGGCGGGAAAAGATGAGACGGAAACAGGGGACAGGGGGGGGCCACTGACCAGGAACCAACAAAAGAGAATGGGCGGCGGGCTCGCGAAAAGAATTAAGAAGAGGTCCGCGCTTCGGGCCCTTGCTCGATGGCGCAATGATTGGACGGCGGGTGCAGTACTAAGTACAGTACTGCCGGACCCCGAATTGGGTTCCCCGATATGTACATACTAAGCACAGAGTAATAGTATGCTGATGGGGACGTGGGCGCTTGTCCGACTGTTGGGCGTTTAAATTACGGAGGGGAGGGGCCTTGATTCAAGCTTAAAGCCATCATCTTCCCTTGATAGGCATCAATGCCTGTTCACGCCTACTACTGCGTAAGTAGGTATGCATGCGAGCGCCCTTAATATCGTTTCACTCTCTTCTGTTTCGTTGGTTTGCTCTTCCATGTTTCACGGCAGACGGCAGAATCCTTCCCTCCTCGACCACCCTCATCCCCGTCATCTTCACTGTCAGTCATGCATTCATCCATCAGTCCCATTACATCAATGTAGTCTACTCCTCTGGCGTAACACGGGCGGAGCCGGACATCGTGGACCGCAATCTCCGGCATCCGCCTCGCCCTCTTTCTTCCCTCCGGCCAGGCCTACCTGAAGCCGTTCAACTCGTTGAAGCCGGCCTGCACCAGGCTCTGCCTCCCTTTGCGGTCCCCGACGCCGGTCCAGTAAAACAGCCCGCCGAGGCCCTTGCTCTTGGCGTACCGGGCCTTGATGGCCACCGTCCCCGGCACGTCGAACGTCATGAAGCCATGCTCGGCGTCGACGTACGAGGCCGCCGCCGCCGTCGCGTCTACCGTCGCCCTGTCCACGCTCTCGTCCGACATGTCGCAGTAGTCCACCTCGGCCGCGTCCTTGGAGGGCCCGCCGGGGCCCCTGGCCCGCGGGAACGTGCGCGCGTACGCGGGGATCCCCAGCAGCACCTTGCCGCTCGGGAACCCGTTGTCGACCACGTACCGGACGCCGTCGGCGCACGCCGCCCGGAGGCAGGGGTTGTTGTTGCTCGCCAGATGATTGGACGCCAGCAGCTGCGCGTGGTGGCCCGACACGTCGGTCCAGGGCCCCGTCAGGTCGTAGCACATGAGGTTCAGGTAGTCTAGCAGGGCCGCCGCCCGTCCGAGGTCGATGTTCCTCAGCACGTACTGGCCCTGTGGCAGGGCCGAGGTGAGGAGATACCAGCCCGCCGGCATGTGGCGGCGGATATCACTCAACAGGGCGATGTAGTCGTGGCCTTGCTTGGTGTCGCTCGGGTGTTCCCAGTCAACTAGGTAGGCAGCGTGTTTAGTTAAGTACAGGAAGGGGCCATGGCAGTTATATGGCTAGGACAAGAAGAAGCAGAAGAAGAAAAGATTTCTCACTGTCGACGCCATCGAGTTGGTACTTGTCGCAAAACCCCTTGATCTCCTGCGCGAAACGGGCGCGGGCGGCCGGGTTGGCGGCCAGGGCAGGGAACTCGGCACTCCCGCCGCCGCCGCCGACAGAGATGAGGGTGCGGATGTGCGGCGCCGAGGCCTTGAGGTTGGCGAGTGCCGAGAGGCACCCTTTCGTGCCGTCCACGGGGATCTGCGTATCCGCCCAGTCGTCGGTGAGCTTCAGCGTCCCGTCCGTGTTGACTTTGATGAAGGCGTATAAGACGTGGGTGATGGCATTCACCGGCAGGCTGGCCGGCGTCTGCTTCTTGTAGACGCGCCAGTTGGGGTAGTAGACGGCGTTGACCCAGCTTTGAGACATGACGGGCTGTGTGAAGATGGCAGAAATGGCCAAGAAATGGACTATCAAGAGGGATAAATGTGAAAGCTCCGTCTCGAAAGGTGATGTTAATAAGATTGATATTATTGTTAATGTGCGGATAGAGGCTGATGATGACATGGCGGCGCGGGGGGGGGGGCAGTACCTAATAGTGCTAGGGCGGTCCAGGGCGGCTCAGGGCTTCCAAAGGGTACGTCCGGGTGCGGCCGAGTGGTGCTGACGGGCGGCGCGTGCCGTGTAAGCCGCTGCGTGGCGCCCAGCCGGATCGTTGTTGGGGAGCCAAGACAGCCAAGGCAGCTGCGGAGCTCACAACTCCAAGAGCCCCCCTCCCCTCCTTCCTTCAGCTCCTCGACTCCCTTCTCAGCCAGCTTCTCAGCTTCACATTTTTCTCTTCCTCTTAACCACCGACTGTGCTGATCGTCCTCGGCCACCAACGCAACACAAGACACACACCCGGCATTGCCACGGTCAGACGACCGGCTCCTTCAATCACGAAAGCAATGTCCTTTTGCTACAAGGAAACAGAAGCAGCGAGAGGTTCGATGGAACCACCCTTTATCCCACCTCGTTTTCCCTCCTGACACCAGGGAGAGACCATATATCGACGGGCACAGGTAACACGAACTTTCTCCTGTGCTTTCGAGAAATCCATCAGTCTCGACAATGTTGACCCGTAGACCACGTTCTTTGCCGGCAGATGTGAGGCTGCGCCCCTCGCCGAGCACTGTACTCTTCCCCGACTCCCTCTATCGGCTTCGCTCAAAGAGACGTTGCAGTACAAGGCCTCGTTGACATGCCGGAAGGGCATGTTGCCCAGGAGGGAGATGGGCGGAAGGCGGCCTCCTGGCGAAGGCATATGCGGACTTTATCGCGACAATTCCACTGTGGGACGACGAGGGCGGTGACACCGACGGAGAGAGAGCCTCGACCTCGGAAGAAAGCTTCGGGCTACTACTCGACAGCAAGCTTTGAGCGGGCAGTTTGGTCTTGGAGCGCTGCCAGGGAATGACACAAGGGATCCGATGATGATTACGGCCGGCGATCAGAGGACGCAAGCGAGCAAGAACAATCGCATAGCCAGCCGCCGGAGGCGTTCGGAGAGGGACGTTCGGAACGTTCAATTACCAAAACGCTCCACGCCTTCACGCCCTCTGGACGGGCAGCTGGACATCACCCAGGGGGTACAAACCTTGCACCGGCGTCTTGGAGAGCACGACAGGCTATCACACATCGCCGCTTTGCGAAGAAGTCGAAAGGGACGACCAAGAATCAGGCGGAACCGGCCTTGTGACCCTTTTTCGTGACGTGATATGCTCACACGGATATCCACGACTATCCATCACTCGGTTCTATTGAAAGCGCGGCTGGCTTCCCGTCGGAAATGTGAACCCCTAACCTGCTACTGCTAGTGATATCAATGTGTGGCGCGATAGCTAAAGACGACACGCGGGGTGGCTGGCGGGCGGTAGGAGACCAAGCACCGCACCAAGGCCGGATTCGCAACTAACGGACGCGGTGAGGCGGAGGACGCTAGAAGCTAGCTCGTTTGTGGATACGGACGCTTTCGGCAAAGTTTCCTCGGAGAACGAGGGGTTGATGGAGGTTGAGCATAACCGCCATCGACAGCCGCGCGATTTCTTGTCGAGGGCAGCGGCGGCCTCGTCAAACGTAGCCGGATACCTGGCCCGTGGACCGCAAAGAAAGATTCCAGGTCCGGTTCGCTGATTCGTTCAACCTCCCTCCAGACGCGTCGTCCACGGACTCCCGCCGGTTACGAAGTCAGAGGTCGAGCTACTTTGGTCTGGTCCGCGCCAGCTTCTGCAACCAAACACGCAAGAGGGAACCCATTTGGAACCCACCATTGATTCATCGCCCTTCTTTTCTTTTTTCTTCGTCATCTTCTCAACGATATTCTCTTCGGCAATATTGTAGGGTGGGAGGGGCGGGAAAGCGGAAATCCCGTTTCAATCTCGAGATCGAAACAAGAGTGCGTGCTCGAAACAAAGTGCACGCAGACGACGACGACGACGACATGGCCATCCTCGATCGTCGAGGGCGGGACGGGTTCTCGGCCAAAATACCAGGTTTGACGTTTCGCTCATCGTGCAACGTGCAACGTCGAAACATTGCCGACTCGGTTTGACGACTGTCTCAATACCGCCCCGGAAGACGGCGCAAACATCGACGGTGAACAGCCGAGATGGCAGCGTCGGCCGTGGCTGACTGACTCATGGGGAAGGGGAGTTTGTGTGTCTGGGCTATCATTCGTCAGCGATGCCCCATGGGGCCTGGGCAGGGCAGGTTCATGCTTGCCGCGGTATCTTGAAACCTCATTTTTTGTTTGCCGTGCTTCGGGTGCGGGTGCAGAAGTTTTAGCGATTCATTCCGTCGCGGATAGGACATCTGGCAACGGAAACGAGAAAACGAGGCTGTTTGGAGGGGGGGAGCGAGAACTCGGCGGCGATCCGTAAAAAGCCGGGGGGCGTTTTGGCGTCGTGCGAGGAGTCGAGGTCTTGAATCGGCATAGTGGAGGAAAAGGGTCAGCGAGCGAGAGAGAGTGTGTGTGTGTGAGATTGTGTTTGTCTCGTTTCCTCGTGTCCCTCGACAGAGGATCTGCCCCTGCCTTGCCGGGCGTCGATCTCGGGCGTCGACGGCGTTCCGTACACCGGGCGGATGCCCACTCTGGGTCTCCGTTTCGGAGACGACTTTCGGGACCACAGGCGCTGGCAGAGCGAGTCCCATGCTAATTCCGTTCAGGTGGCGTCCGTTTCCTCGCCGCAGAGGATTTCCGACCGAGGAGGAAGATAAGGAAACCGCATTTCAGCCCCGAATAGCGGGCTCTCTCTGTGTCTCTCACCCACGAGAGAAGCTCAACAATGTGCCCTGACATGGCGAGGCATCGCAAATGAGAAGAGCAGGGAACATCGCTCCAGCATCCCGTTGACGTCAAGCAAGTGTCTCGTCGCTTCGCGGATGCCCGCCCTTGTCTCAGAAAGAAAAGGAAGGGAAAAAAGGCACTAGTCGCGTATGCACTTCGGCCCGTCGAAAAACAGCACAAGCCAACATGACTTCTTGTTTTCGAGGGTATATCATCGTGCAGTCGAGGGGGCTGGTCCGTTGCTGTTTTCGTATGCAACACGTCTCGCCGTAACGAACAAGGACCCTCCATTGAAAAGCTGCAGGCCGACGAATGCGTGGTGCCATGTTGGAAACATGGCGTGGATCGCCTGCGGAACGGTCGGCCTCGTAGCAACGCAAGTATGTCGCATGTATGGTCTGCACTCGAGCGGCGTGCATCGCTGCGACACTCGTTCGTTCGCTCGTTCGTCTGCCCGCTCAGGCAACGGTTTGATTGACAGAACATGAAGGGAGGGGGAGTGGCGAGTAGATGAGATGCCGCGCCGGGTCAGCACGACCTCCCTTTCCTCTGTCAAGAACACAGAGCAGCCCAAAGATCCTGTGAGCTGTGAGGATGGACGGAACGACAGAGCCGTCGCCGGTTGGTTCTTCACACACACACACACACACACACACGCATTCGGTGCCGCTGATGGTGGTTACAACACCACAACCCACAACGTACAACGTACAACGTGGAGATCCCGACAAGTCGGGATGGCCCCTGGGTCGGGTTTCTGGTTTCGACAGCCAAGAGCCTTGGCCACTAAAGGATGGCAAAGTCAAAAGAGCCCAGTGTTCCAAACTTGGAGATCCACGACTCGCTCAAGGGTATACGGTATAGTGCGTACAGCTCTTGGGGTTGTTGGGGTCGTCCCCGGGCAATACACAGTAGTGCCTTAGCTGGTACCGACCGTGTCATCATCGAGTCCTGGTTTCTATCCTAATGGTCCCCATTCCCGGACAGATTACGGATACCTAGCTCCAAACTCCCCCCCTCGGTGTGAATCGGTGCATCCGCGTAGTATTCGACAAAACGCGGACGAGTTCGTCCTTTGTTCTGCCGTGATTGTGGCGCTGGCACTACGCTTGTTTCAGCCTCCGGCCCGACCACCTTAGGACGGACAGCTTCCAGACCACTGTGGCGATGGAAAACTCTTTTCTTTGCCTCGAGTCTGGTCTGGCGGTCGTCGGCGGTGAGACGAGCAATAGGGAAGAGCGGCTTTGCGGAACATCACAACACACACATACCCAACGGCCTCGATAACAGGTCAATAACAGGCGCTCCTCTGAGGCAGACGAGAGGACCGAGAACGGGTATATCTCACCGTTTCTGTCAGCAGAGCGCCGCAGCGTGCGTGCGTTTTCCTCCATGTGCGTCTGTAAGGCCACAAAGTCCGCGGTCGCGTCGCCAAGTCACCATGCAACTGATGGATTCGATCATGACAGGGGAGGGGGGGTTGTTGAGAAAATGGTCTCTCCGTCCCGTCCGTCGTCTTTTTGCAAAACAAGGAAGGCCTGGCAGCCCTCGGTTTGACACGACTCTCTTCTCTCTGACTTGTCTACCCCCTTTTGCCCTGTCGCTGCCGTGCGTGAGCATCTGACATGACACGGCATGCCAAGCTTTTCAGGCCCAATGCTGACCTTTCCCTCCCCCAAAAACGCACGCGCAAGAGAATGCACAGCTGACGGATGAGCCGCTGTTCTCGTCGTCTTGGCGAGGGGGGGAGTTCCGATGAATACAGGGAAACTAATGGCGGTGGCAGGTTGTCGGCACGACAATAGGCAACATGGACGTAATTTCACGACAACATCCTGCATCAGGAGTTCCACGACAGTCCTCGTATTCAGAGCATCCACGCCCGGCCAGGTCACCGCCAGTCCCTTTCTCTTGGCGGCTTTTGGACGATCACCCACCGAGCGCTAGGATGGGAAGCCAGTCTCAGACTTGCAGCGAGCAGTTGGGTCCTTGGCACACGTTCCTGGTGCATCAGTTGACATCCTGGCCGAAAGAGAGAAGGAGGAAGATCCTGAACCTCGCGGGCCTTTGACCGTCGCCGGTTGGTTCTTTGCTTCAGCTCCGCCGCCGTCTTACCGCACTCTCCCTCCCTCCCTCTCAAACCTCTTCCTTTCTGTTCTTGGTCCCTTCTGCTCCCGCATGTATACTAGTCGCGTCATCTGTCAAGCACTCTGTATTGTGTACATACCCCAGTTCGCACAAACACTGACATGGCTTGCCGTGCCGATGACTGCACTAATTGCTATAGCAAAGAGGGCCAGCAATAGTCTGCGGGATGATCTAAGGTTAGTACTAGTACTGCCTACTACATAGTAGTTACCCGCGAGTGGAGGTTGGCAGGCATCCGCATCCGCATCCCACCAACACTTTACTACTAACCCCAGCCTCTCCCCACGCTCCCCCCCTTCCAAGGCGGCAGTCAGTCCCAAGATCCCAAGGGGAATTAAGCACGGAAGAGCCTCGATGGCAATATATCTCGCGCTACATACAATTGCCGGATGACCTCGGCGCCAGGACTGCCGCGCCACAATGGCTGCAGCATCTGTGCTGCTGCCTCACGTCGCCCTCCCCCCCTTTGGAAGAGGGGCCGTCAAGGCGAATGAATCTCGTTCCTGTGGCGAGGTACTTTTGGTTTCCGTTTTACGGCAGAAGGAACCCCCTCGTTCCATCATCGGAAACACACGACTTGGTCGTCAGGGAAGCGCCCAGATTCTAGACGTTTTACCCGATTTCTTTTCATTTCTCTTCTTTTTTTCTGTTTTTTTTCTTCTCTCCCCCTCCCCTTGTATCCTTTTCTCCCATTTCATTCATCCGTAGAATAGGTACAGACAGGGAGAGGATAAACAAGAGCGAAACAAAGTTTGAAGGGAAAAGTGGCCAGGTCCAGGGAAAAAGGAATGGACCACCAACGGGCCTTTGTCCCACACAACGCAACGGTGCGCCAGGGGCTGAATTGGGTCTCTTTGGCGCAAACTTGGTCGATCCCAGGTCGAGACATCTCAACACAGCGACGAGCGGCGCTTGTGGCTGACTCGACCCCTCCGGCTGGTTTCGCTGATCCCTGGCTCCCGTCGAGTCTCACACGGCATGTCAACACTTCCCACCACCACCACCACCTCAACTCACCGTTTTACACGGCACTCGTTCGCGCCGCCCCAGCCATCTCTTCCCCGAAAAAGCCAGCCAGCTAGTCAGCCCCGGTTGCCGCGTTCTGGCTTTGGCTGTGCTTTGTGTGCCAAACTCGCGAGTGCCTGTATGACCGAATGTAGTAGTTTCCTCATCTCCTCCATCCAAAAGTACCATGTCGAGGTTTTTGCCCCGGGCCTGCTAGCTAATTAACTAGCCAGCCTGTTTTTTGCAAGGAAATCCTCCTGCGAGAGGAATCCGTCCAGTCAGCTTACATGGCCTCCAAGCCTCTTGACGTCAAAATGCGCCTCCGCCCGCGGCTATTTCCTGTCAACCTCCTCCTCCTCCTCCTCCTCCTCCTCCTCCTCCTCAGCCCGCCATGCCCCTCGGCCGTACCATGTACTGGGTCTACAGCTCGTACCGGAGCCTCATCCGTTGTACAAATGTCCTTCGCGGATGCCAAGACATCATGGCGCCCCCCCAGGGCTGAACGGCCAACATCCGTTGAGTACCTCGAAGCAAGTGTTTCCATGCGGGATGGAGGGGAGGTAGGTAGGGGGGAGGACGGGCCACCGTCTTCGTCGTCTTCGTCCGGTTTCTCAAACTCGTCCACGATGAGGCAGGAAAGCCACCCTTCGCACCCTGCCTCCCCCCCCCCCCCAGGCTGTGCGGGATCGTCTTTCTTAGCGGGTGTGTGAATGATTAGGCCCTATTCTTGGATGGGTCGGCTCAAGGGGTGGTGAGCTCTTGGCAAGGACCCATCATCAACGCAGACCGTTCGCCCGTTCCATGTCTCCTTGCTGTCCTGTCCAAAACACCTTTCTCCGTAACGTCCCAAGTTTCCCGTCCTGTATAAGTCCTCTGCCTCTCCCCTTCCTCTCTCGCCGTCGTGTCCAACCTCTCGAATTCGCTTCATCCTGCATCCTACTATCCCGCCGGCCAAGCAAGCTTGATATCAACTTCCTTCACGTCCGAGTCCCAGTCTCACTGACTTTCTCGCTCGCTCGCCCGCCGTCAACTGTCGCTTTCAGTCCCACTTGCTACGCTACCAAGGCTTTCCGCTCCATCACAGCAACCATGTATACCTCTACTCTTCTTGGCGCCGCTGCAGTCCTTGCCCTCGCTGGAGGTGCCAACGCAGGGTATGTCCCCCCTCTTACTCTCTTGACCCTCGGACACGGACGTGAAACTAACAAAAGTCATCAGCCCCGTCACCCGCCGTCAAGGACCTCCCGTGGGCCAGTCCATCTCGCAGTGCACGCAGCCGGGCCTCGTCGCGCTCACGTTCGACGACGGTCCCTTCACCTTCACGCCGCAGCTGCTCGACACGCTCAAGGCCAACGACATCAAGGCGTCCTTCTTCGTCAACGGCAACAACTTTGGCAACATCGAGACGGCGCCCAACCCTGACACGATCAAGCGCATGAAGGCCGAGGGCCACCTCATCGGGTCGCACACGTACTCGCACGCGGACCTCAGCACGCTCTCGTCGGCGGACCGCATCTCGCAGATGACGCAGCTCGAGGACGCGACCCGGCGCATCGCCGGCTTCGCGCCGCGGTACATGCGCACGCCGTACCTGTCGTGCGACGACGCCTGCGCCTCCGACCTCGCCGGCCTGGGCTACCACATGATCGACACCAACCTCGACACCAAGGACTACGAGAACGACACGCCCGACACGACGCACATCTCGGCCGAGAAGTTCACCAACGAGCTCAGCGACGACGCCTCCGCCAACAGCTACATCGTCCTCTCGCACGACGTCCACGAGCAGACCGTCGTCTCCCTCGTCCAGAAGATGATCGACACCCTCAAGGCCAAGGGCTACCGCGCCGTCACCGTCGGTGAGTGCCTCGGCGACGCCCCCGAGAACTGGTACAAGGCATGAGTGAGCCCCGGGCGGGGGGGGAGGTTCCGGACGTCGAATGGTCGTTTGTTCGGTGTTTGCGGTGTTAATAGAGGAAAACTTGTATTTATCATTTCTTTTATATTCTAGACAAACCGGGGTGAACTTGGGGGGATAAGAAGGAATATTTTCTTTATTTTTCTTCAGGATACGAAACTTGACTTTGAAAGTTGGTTTCCGCCGCCGGTTCCTCATACCCGTATGAGGTCGCGTCGTGGGCTTCGTTGTTGTTTCGCTGTTTGGTTTTCTCCTCTTTCAACTGTACATAGGCATGCGGTGACGTAGAGCATCCGCGGTGCAAAGGTAACTTGATGGAGATACCAGTAATCAATACTTTTTTTTTTTTTTGTTATAGAACCTACCATGTAAACGTCTTGAAGAAGCGTGTTTCGTATTAATGGACGTGCCTGATCATCGTGTCCCAGAAGTAGTATCCACTCTGGGGAGCAACACCCCCACAATTCTCACACCACTGCCAAGAGCCCCCACCACCTGTAAAGCGGGTCTGGTCCCCCTCTCCCACTAACTAGGTATCTATATTCATTGTGAGCTGTGTTCAGTATCGATGAGTAGCCACTCTCATATTCGATCATTGTTCGGTCTAGTGGCTCAATTGGTAGGGCGTCTGACTTCGATTGATTTTCACAAAATGAATATTCGGAAATTTATCAGAAGATTGCGAGTTCGAGTCTCGTCTGGATCAATGATCATCCTTCACACAATGTGAAGGTAAACTTTTTTTCAATGTGTTGCCAATGTCCTCATGGCTCTCATATGTTTGTTTAACTGTGGTTGTGAAAGTCTAGATGTGAAGCATCGTTCAGGAAACTCATTGGGGCGACGGTGGAGACTGATCTCCACTAGCAGCTTGGCCACAGCGTGCGTGCAATTAGTAATCAGTTCTTGACCTGTTCTGTTCTCTCGGGGTGCCTTTCCTTCCGTCACGTCACGTCATTGCCAGCTCAGACGGTTCGTCCGCTACCTGGTCTTGTCCGTCCTGTCTTTTGCTTTTCTTTTGACTTTTTTTGCGCCATGATGCTTGTTGTGTGGTGTTGTTCGGTCAATCATAAAGTCTTTGTTTTTTTTCCTCCTTTTTTTCTTCTCCCTCTTTCCCAACTGTACCAGCCAGGGCATGGGTTCGTTCCTCCACCCCTTTGACTTTTCCCACCTCTTTTTGACGGTTCGTGCAAAGTCTAACTTAAATCCACTGCTGCGCAACACCAAATCCAATTTCCTGTTCCTGGCGGCTGCATTCATGATTGGTGCGACCTGAGTCGTCTTGTCGTTTCCCTCTTTGAGTCACCGCTGGCCATGTCTTCCCATGACGAGTTTATGTATTGGTGATGCGCAACTTAAAAGTAGGGTTTTCTGTCTCTATTTGCATCTCTTCATTTTTATTATTTCATCTGTTTTGCCTGCCTCTGCGCGCTACTCAAGGATTACATCTACAGTCTACGAATATAATCGGAAGCAAACAACTACCGAGGAACGCTTGGCAAATGCCCCCATCACAGGGAGAAACATGGCTACATTGGCTGAGGCCCGCCCCAGTGCACAACGGCTTTGCTAGGCTCTTATCCCCAAGTATCACGGGTATCATGGAGATTGCCAAAGGTCTGTCTGGGTGGACTCTTATAGTCCTCTGAGAATCCCCAGCTGCGAGACATGTCAGCTTCTTGAGTTCTACTGCGACTCGGGGGGGAGGTTCTCAAGCAGCATACAACACGATCGACAAGCTCCCTTTCGTCTCTTGGTACGAGGCGGCGAACAACCCAACACAATCCATGTCGAACCCTGCCGGCCTAATTTCGTTCATGTGGTCCCTGCCTCTACTCTGTTGTCGTCTTCCCGGTCCTTTCTCTTGCTCTGTGAGCTGCCCGGCAGACGGGTGTGCTCCGTCCTGACGCTCACATCCCAGCTGAGTACGGGCGTCTTCCAACTTCCCCAGCCGAGCTGCAGATCGAAACTGCTGGAGAAGCCCTTCCTTCCGCTTGCTAGCCCGTCGTCTGCTTTGGATACCACCTCCCAGTCCCCGTCGCCCGTCTTCTCGTTTTCGTCTCGGCCTGGCGTCGGAGGCGCAGGCTTGGTTTCTCCGGCGGCTGCTCTTTCCACTGCGGTGCCCAGTCAGCATCTCATTAGACGTGCCCGGCATGAGAATATCAAGTAACCTGGCGGTGCTCGATAAGTTCCTCCTTGCTGTGCCATTTGATGGGTCGGCCGGGTCCAGGTGTGGTCGTTTGAGTTAGCTAGAGTGATGGACGCTCTCAACTGAGGCAATCTGCTTTACAAATATGGACGTTCAGTGGCGAAAGATGACATGAGCGTCAGCCAATGAGCAGTGCCCCTCCTTCTTGGAACAGTGATATCCGATTCATCAGAAATGATGATGGTGATTGATCTTTCTGCAACCGGTGCAACCGCCAGTGTCGTGGCTGTTCTTGGTATATTGTTCACCACAGCTGTCGTTCCGTGTGCTATTGTGATGAGATTGAGTCTAAGCAAACTACGAGTGTTTACATTGCTGCAACCCATCGGCCAACATCAACCTCGTACCTTTGCGTGTGCGTCATGTGGAATAACATTCTCCTTTTCCGGGCTTGTCTCTCTGGCCATGTCGGGGCGTAAATGCCCCTCGCCTGACGCCCGAGCGTAACTTGAACCACATAGCCCGATGGCTCTCTTGTGGGGTTTGCCAGCTGCCATTCCGACAACTTGTCCTCCAGGGCTCCAAGTTTGACGACTCGTCCTCCGCGGCTCGGCCGGCCTCCACTCTCCTCAAGCTTACTTCGTCTCGATTGATCGAAAACTTTTCCGGCAGCATCGGCATTCGCCAGCATCTTCAACTGATTGTTGGTCCTTCGCTGTTGCGTATTGCACAAAGCTCCAAGTTCGCTTCCTTCAGGCGCTTCCGAAACGCAACGACGCCCATGTCCTTGCATGCTCGGCCTTAGGTACCTCTGGAGCTGCCCGGGGTGGATTCCGTGATTGTCTCCATCCGCTTGTTCGGCGTCAAGGGGTGTTCGCTTTCCGTCGGGCTCGGGTCGGCGAGGCTGTTGAGGTCGATTCTCTTAAAGTCCCCAACCAGATGCGCTATCGACGATTCTCGGTATGATGCGGCGGGCGGTTGCCCATAAGCGCCCGGCGTTGTCTGCGAAGCCTGGCTTGCGTCGCAGGAGGCCTTGAGTGACTTGGACCCTCTCGAAGAAAGATGCGTTGCTCGTAGAATCTTGGGCGACAAGACCCTCCAGACTTGGCGTGTGCTTGGGAGGCAGGCCACAAAGACACCCACGTTGAGCTCGATGACGGAGAAGAGAGAACTCTGAAAGGCGTCGGCTGGTGATGGAGTTTAGTTGGAATGGCGGCGGGGATAAAGCAAACTTGGAGGGGACGCCAACCTGTAACGTTGTAGGAGGTTGCGAAATCCATGAGCGCCTTGATACGGTAAGCGCTGACAGCCGTGAGACTACTGATAGTTAGCATTGGGCAAAAGGTTCAGAAAGTAGCCGAGCTTACAATATCCCAACGCTAAACATGAGCATTACGCCCGCCTTCCTCTTCCACTCTAATCTCATTTTGTAGACTTGCGATGCCGGCAGTATGAGCATCCATACATCGAGAGCAACATTGAGCGCGCCATGGCACATGGCAAAAGCATTCAGGTTGAAGCATTTGCCTTCCATCTCTCCCGGCCACCCGTTCCAGAAGAAGTTGAGAGGCTGGCACGAGGCGAAGGAAGCAGCAGTGAAAGTGATCCCAATTAGGAGGTTGAAGAGCTGCGTGCACCACAAATTCCTCCTAAACATCTCGTCAGGGAAGATTCGTAGGTAGAAAAATAGAATCGATGCCTTGATGAAGGTAAGACCGCTTATGTATAGTATGCCAAAGGTGATGAAAAACTCGGGTCAAAGTTAGCGTGTTGATGAGACCCCAGAGAATATCTCGAGCATCGGCCTTACGATAAGGAAGTTGGTAATTTGGTCAGGGGTAAGTAAGTGTCCATATGTCCTTTCCAGTGCCAGTCCGTTCGGCTACGGTAAAGTTTGTCAGTCCCATAATAGACACAAATACAATGGCTAACTGCATACCGATATAGCTCGCCGGTAAGTAAGATACGAGGATAGCCTATAAATTATTAGAGAAAAGTGTTTTCGAATGATTCGGAAGCAAGGTACAGGGGACTGTACATATGCCAACAGGATGGTCAGGTCGTCCCAGCTCCAAGTCGAGAGCTTCATCAATTTGTTGGCAACCCTTATGACGGTGAAGAAAGTCGGGAGTGTGAATAGAAGCGCGCGAAACCAATGCATGATGTCGTCTTTCTGAATCGAAGGGTCTCCGCAGGCGGCTGATGTCTGGTTACGGGCCACTGCAGAACGCAACAATGAGCTTATGTCCTTTGCTTGGAAGGGGGTCAATTTGGTTCTGGCCCTTACCCAACATCTCCTTGACTGTGCATTTCGCCTGACGCACGTTTGTACGTAGCCGGCCAAAGTCTCGTCGTGGCAAATGCATGTTTGGTTCGTAATGGAACAATGGGATCGCCCGATTTCCTGGAAGATGCAGTTGATCTGTTCATGTAAGTAGAAGTCACGTTAAATCGGTCCTTCTGGGGTCTGCTCACAGCACAATTTGGGATGCCATTGATAGACAGATCCGCCGCAGCCACGATGCTGCCGAGCCCAAAGAAGCAAACGAGCAGGGCGAAGAAACGGCCGGCGGTCATTTTCAACCATCAACTGGTAAACTTTGCGTCCTGGGAGCCTCCAGTGAACGGGTGTGTCCGTCTACCGGTTGTTGCTGTGTTTATCGACACTCAGAGGCTGCGCAAGATAGTGAAAACCGTCAAAGTAGGCTTCTTGAAGAAATATCGGGCAAATATGGTGTCGATGATGCATGCTTGGGTTATCTACCGGGTGAAGAGTTTATGGCAAGAACCTGAACCAAGAGAAGGAGAGACCTAGCCGAGGCAGTGTAGTCTGGCTTGCTGAGATTTGTGTCTTGCTCAAAACCGAACCGGTCGAAGCCTTTTGAGAGCCATTGAGGAATGTGGCGTCTATCCGCCTCCTCGTGGGAAATCCAACCCTTGCGTTGCATCCGTTAGGGTAGCTTGCGACAACTTGCCCGGTCAATCGGCAAACCCTGCGCAATGGGTTCTTGTCAGGCCATCCATGGGCTTCCTTCTCTCACTTTCTCTCTCTAGCAAAAGGCGCCACAGCTGAGACATTGGGGCCATGGCGCGATCTTCTTGGTTGGCATTGGATCTTGGGTCACCAAGATGGCAGCGTCGATTCCGGGAATGTGGAGAGAGATCACACTAATGCCGTTTGCGGCCTTGCACTAGCCTTGGCAAATGGCTGCATCCGGCGGGCTTCTTCCTCTTGATGATTTCTACATTGTTGAAGACGGGCACTCCAAGACTGAAGAATGTCCGGATCATGCTCTCCGGTGTTCTGTTTGGATCACACAAGTAAGTACCAGAAGTTATCCTAGTTACGACTTCATTAAGTCTACTTTTACGTCATGAAATACCATGATTTTAACATTGAACCACTCACTAATAAAATCTCGAGTGGACGGCGAGCACCAGGAGGATGAGGGACGTAACGTATCTCAAGCAGGGTACGGAACTTCGCAAGTAATATTCTGCGATTATGTAACTAGCCAATTGTTTGTCTCTTCGAGGGCCACTATGCGTGGTTGTTATTATGAGATTGCCACCCCTCGTTTTAGAGAGCCCGGCACTTTTTATCGGCACATAAGCTTCTCGCTACCTCATACCATCTTGCCGTTGAGGTTCGCTGCCAAGGATTTGGCTTTCTCTCGTGCCAAGCACGAGCCATATGGAGGAGCCAGAGGATGGGAATATAAACCGATGTAGCGGTTGACCGGAAAGAGTGATATTCCCGTGGCTTCCAGACCTTGCTCGGCCAGGCCACGTCACGTTAAATGAAGCCAGTGCCGGCGGGCGATGTTCTTTTCGAGCATCGGTGGAGCGCCATCGGCTGTTCCATTCTTTGTTCACAGGGTCCCGAGCGTTGGGGTTTCCGCCCTTGAACTGTCAAGAGGCAAGCATGGAATCCACGGGACGATCGGTTTTTAAGTGAAAGAAACTTCGGGATGGGGTGGAGAGGCGAAGCAAGTAATCGGTCCGACGCTCGCGGATGCGGCATCGAGAAATGCTTCATCCCAGAGAGCAGCTATTTCTCAATCTCCGGAGCCAGGTGCTCTGATTGGGTATGACGCAGTGATTCCTCATCCCTTGTGGTTCCGCTGCTCTCCCCTCCCGGCCTTCCTTCCCTAGGACCCGGTGTTCGGGCCGTAAGAGAGTGGACCACTCGGCGCCGAAGTTTAAGGCTGTCGGCCGGCTGACTAGAAGGAAGCCGTACTGGCCAACTTCACTGACCGGAATCTGGATGTATGTATGTCAATGGTTTGGGTCATGGCGGAGATGGTGGTGTTCTTCCCAAGAGAGGAATCGGCCAGCTCTATGAGTGTACCAAGTGACAAAAAGCAGACCAACGAAAGACACCATACGTGGTATGCGCGTCGTAATTGGTAGGTAGGTGATGTGAGTGAGTAGGCTTTGATTCCGCCACCCGATCAAGCGTACCTGATTGGCACACACACACAGATGTGAAAATTAATCCAAACAGCAAAAAACAAAAGGAATATTTCCCAGGTGGATTTTAACCACTTTTCCTCCCCGAGGTGGGCTCGAACCACCAACCTCCAGATTAACAGTCTGACGCGCTAGCCAATTGTGCCATCGGGGATGAGCTTGAAACAAAGCTGCTTGGGATGTTGTTGGAGAAACTGTGGAAATTGGGCTTTATCATTGCTGTGTGCCGTTTCAAAACCCTAAGTTGAGGGCGGGTGATGGAAATGGTGATTGGTGGCACGAGGTGCCGACACAACCCTGCAAGACATCGGTGTGGCTCGGACGGCAATTGGCTACACCCGGGTAGTTGGAAGAGCAAATGGATCTTGGGCTCTATGAAAGCAGAGCGAAGAGCGAGTTTCAATAAACTCCAGGTTTGGTCTGGAATTCGATAACAAAGAAGTCATGACGGTTCAAAGCGGTAATAAGGGGTCATCCGCGTTGTCAACATGTCTGCAGGAGGATGGTGCTCTTACAAGTCGCTAAGCCAACTTTGCCTACTCCGGTCAAAGCCGGCTCCGAGGTAAAATTGACAGTGTCGCCATGTCGCCGAGATGGACTGCAAAGGCCTTTTCCGTTCAAAGCTTTGACAAGCATCTATCGAGAAACACTGCTGGATCAACATCGGTATCAACACACCGTCGTCTCATGCCACGTGGCCCAACCGCAGCAGCGGGCCCAACCAGGCAGGCCATCGACACTTGTCAAGACAAACCCTACCTACCCAAGATGGAGTCGCTCGGAGCCCACCACCACTCCCCGTCTGACCCTCACCCGCGATGCGGCCCTTTCGTCTCGTAGGGCTTAGGGCACCAGCCTCACATCAGCACACGCAAAACAGGCAGCTTGGTCGGTTAGCTCAGTTGGTTAGAGCGTGGTACTAATATATCATCAGATATGTTGAGTGATGCCAAGGTCGTGAGTTCAAGCCTCACACTGATCATCATCTTTTGTTTGTGGTGATGCCACTCGGTTTTTATTCAATCGGTTTTGTTTTTGGCTTCTCTGTGGTCCAGGGGCGCCATTTAACAGAGCCAAATTTTGAAAAGCGAGCTGCCCGGGCCCTGATTCCTGGTGGCGTCTCACATGAGAGCGGGTGAAGGCTCATTCCGTCGGACGACAAGGCCACTGGGAACTGCCCACAATGGTGACCGTTCTACGACAGTCAATGACAAGTGCAGGTAGCCCTGTCATGCCAGTACTTGCGAGCTATGTTGGGAGAAGATGACCAGGTCGATGGCATAAAGAGGAACTGGCTGGGAGGAAGGTGTGGACTCGTCTCGGGCCATCGGGGGACCTCGACAGGGGACATGAAAGACATAGGACGGTATGGAGGACATGGGACATGAAGTTGTTGAAATGCCATTGTTGGAGAACCGTCTTCCTGTCTTGCGCCTACCCTCCCCCTCCTAATGCCTCATGGATGCGAGCTCCCCCCGCCATAGACGACACAAGAGAGAAAGAGAAGAGAAAAGAAACACGGGACACGCATAACTTGAGCCCAAAACGCCGTGTCATGAAGTTTCAATGTTTCATTTGCCTGCCTGACCCTTTTACAAACCAAGCCAAGCAGCGATACCGCGAGGCATGCCATGCAATTGCATCGACGGAGGCGCGGCGGCGGGGAACCAGCGCGATGCCGGCATCCCACGCGCGACCTCGCCCCCACGTGTCGAGCTCTGGCCGCAGTCCCGGTCCGTTTTCCCTAGAGACGCGAGACCAACGAGCCAGATCTTTTGATCCACGTTTGACTCCCCCGTAAAACAGTAACTGCCAATAATTCTTCGCGGGAAACACCAAATGCTGGACCCGGAAACCCACAGCGCTTCCCCCAAAGGTGTTGTGCTGCATATCCCTTTTTCCCCACCACCGCTCGGGCAAGAAAAAGAAACCATCCGACCCGTACCGTTTAACGGTAGGACTTCTGGAATCTGGAGCGGGCACCCTTACCACCGAACTTCTTGGGCTCGCACCGGCGGTTGTCGGCGACGAGGAGGGTGCGGTCGAACTGGACGAGGGCCTGCTTGAGCATGTTCTTCGAGTGCTCGTCGACGAACTTCTGGTAGTAGGCGACAACCGACTTGGCAATGGCCTGACGGATGGCGTAGATCTGGGAAGTGTGACCACCACCGGTGACGCGGACGCGGATGTCGATGTTGGCGAACTTGTCAAGGCCGAGGACGAGGAGGGGCTCGTAGACCTGTATTGCGCAGCGTTAGCCTTGATGAGCTCTTCGTGCATGTGCTTTTTCTTTCGTGCATAGGCCCTGGTCGCTATTGGACTTCTCGGATCGATTCGCGGGTGTAGGTGATGAAGAGCAAAAGCGCTGTGCATGTTGTCCTCGTCCACAGGTAGAGTCAAACGTCGCAGCGCTTGCTCTTCGTTCCTGCCCCCCCAAATCCATCCAGTTCCTCCTCATGCCGACCAGTTTTCCTCAATGATTTCGCGCGGGATAAAATCGTACCTTGAAGCGGAGGATCTCAGGCTGGACAAGCGAGAGAGGCTTGCCGTTGACCTTGACGAGGCCCTTGCCAGCCTAATGCGCGAAGGGGGAAAAAAGTCAGCCTGCCAAGTTCTGATATCCAAATGTTTATCCTTCCCCTCTTTCCGTCATTCTGCTTCCGGTATTCGTCTGCTTTCTCTCGAGGGGATATCGGATTTTGATCGTACCTTGCACTGGGCAACGGCGGTGGCGGTTCTCTTCTTGCCGAAGCACTGCACGCTCTGGGTGGACGACATGGTTGCTGCGGGATGAGGGGGGGATTGTGTTAGATTGGGGCAGCGCGATCGTGAAGCAGGTCTCGTAAGTGCTTCTCGAAACTTTTCCGAACGTGCAATTTTGAGAGGGTTGTTGAGCCCTCCTTCCCCGTTTAGTGGAAGGATTCTGCAAGTGGGTCACCGCACATTTGCACGTGACTCCGGAGGTAGAAGCTTATGTCATCTTTGGAGGTTGACATCGGCGCCCCCCCCCCCCCCCCCCCCCCCCCCCCCCGCCGCCCCGATGTGGTATCCACCAAGACGCCCGGCACCACCCCTCTACTCTATTCGCAACCTCCACCTGCCTCCGCATGTGAAGCATCACGCTCGAAGCTCCCCATTTCCTCTTTCCCTCCTCTACCCAGACTCGCACCTCGATTCCGACCACCTCACACGCGATCATGTCTCGCAAAGGCGTCGGCCTCGCGGCCTTTGACCGGTCCCGCCTCACCTCGGCACAATATGCCTCCCACGGCTCCAACCTGCGCAACACCAACGCGCAAGCCCTCGAGACGCAGCTCTCCGTCTTCCGCTCCCTCCTTCAGCAGTTCGCGCAGACCCACGCAAAGGACATCCGTTCGGACCCGTCTTTCCGCGCCCAGTTCGCCCGCATGTGCTCTGCCATCGGCGTCGACCCGCTCGCGTCCTCGTCCTCGTCCTCGTCCTCGGGCGGCGGTGGCTCGTCCTCCATATGGGCGCAGCTGCTGGGCCGGTCAGTCAACGACTTCTACTTCGAGCTGGCGGTGCGGGTGGTCGAGGTATGCGGCGCGACGCGCGACGAGAACGGCGGGCTGATCGGGGTCCGCGAGGTGAGGGAGCGGATCATGAAGGGGCGCATGGAGGGCGCGAGCGAGGTGACGGAGGACGACGTGCTGAGGGCCGTCGGAACGCTGAAGCCGCTGGGCAGCTCACACAGCGTCATAAAGGTTGGCAGCAAGTCGTATATCCGGAGCGTACCCAAGGAGCTCAACACGGATCAGAGTGCCGTGCTAGAGGCCGTGCAGGTGTTGGGATACGTGAGCATCTCGATGCTGATGATTAACTTGCGTTGGCCGAGGGCGCGCGCCCAGACTGCATTGGAGGACCTTCTCGGCGAGGGCATGTTGTGGGTAGATAAGCAGTGTCCGGAATCGGAGTACTGGAGCCCTGGGTTCATGGTGGACACTGGTGAGACGTCGGCCGGAGAATGAGACAGGGAACGAGACCAAGACGCAAACTCAACACAAGCACTCGGCTTGCCTTTGCTGCCGCTACCGCTGCTGCATCAGCGGACATCGGCCACGTCGATCCGCGTCACAACCGATAGCCACCAACGCAGGGTCAAGGCTCGGCCGCCGAGCCGAGGCATGAAGCATGAATCCCGACGACGAGACCGCCGGTATGCCGACGGGGGCCATCGGTGCGGAACACGATGAAGAGGCTCGCACAATGACGCGATGATAGCCTCTGATATGACTTGGGGAAATCATCATGGCACTATGCCTGAGACATGGATAGCACATTATGCATCGCTTCAACCAAAAATCATGTAGACAATACCAAACATGTCGAACCTTAATCCAAGCGTATTCGAACCTATTTACCGACACAGGACATATAACATGACAGCAACGTTTGAAGCAAGCAAAAAGTTACAAGGACGCTGGGCGATCGGCTGCAATCCCTCCAAGCCCGCTTGCTCCCCCAGCTCACGTATCTTCACACTGCCCCTCACGCCCCTCAACTCCAGGAATCCGCCCCAAAGGGCTGGATTCGTTTTCGTATTAGATGTTTTACCAGATTCCTCATCAAGTGGGCGTTATATCGACATCATCTCAACCATCTCACCATGGCAGAGTCGTTTAGTAAGCGGGGTTGGGACCTCCCATGGGACCTCCCATCGGGCCAGGGTAGTCCTTGGGGCCCGGGTAATCCTCAGAGCGGCCTCCCATCGAGGGAGAACGGCCGTCGCCAAAGTGCTTCTTTCGCAGAGCCGCGAGACGCTTCTTCTTGGTGATGGTGTTGATGTAGGTGCCGATGACAAAGGCAACCAGATTGAAGAAGGGAACCCAGAGTTGATCAGGGAGGAACTTCTGGGCAAAGGCCAGGCAGAGCGGGGATGTGACCCAGCTGACCTTCATGACCTTCCAGAACCCGACCTTAACAGTGGCGCGGACCTGGTGGTACGTCTTGGCACCAGCAATGAGAGCCATCGCGGTGAGGTAGACGGAGTTCTGGATGGGCGCAATCTGTAGCACACGAATTAGTACGCGCACAGCAGGTTTAACAAGAGGCCAGACCACATACAATCAAGTTGCTGACGATAATCTGCAAGATCTTGGCGCGCAGGCTGGTACGGCCGGCAAAGGTCTTCTGAAGGGCCCAGATAAGGAAGTGGCCGAGAGGCGCGCTGACGAGGGCGCCGTAGGCGGCCATCTTGGGCACGCGCGAGGTGAAGTAGTTGCCATGCTTGTTGCGGTCCTTGGCGAGGAAGGATGCGATCAGCTCCTGGGCACCAGCGAGAGTACCAGCAGTAAGCATCTTGGTGCGCAGAGGGTTCTGCTCGAGCTGCTTGATGTAGACCTGTGAGCGTGTTAGCATCTCATTCTGAACCTCCATCATGCTGCTCCTCTTGCACGCAATTCACGCCGGGCAGCATCGGAGGGGTTGGCAGACGAACCGCAAGATAACCCTTGGTTCCAGCATTCTTCTTGCCGCCGGTGACGGCGGTGCCGATGGCTTCGGAGATGGGGTGCTTGCCGCTGGTGCCGGGCAGAGGGTCTCCGATAAGGCCCTTCTTGACCTCCTCCACGCCCTTCTTTATCGTATCCTTCTCGAACTTGACCGACATTGTGGGCTAAGGCTCCGGGGTATCGCTAACGTAATCGAGAAATCGCGGGGGGGGACTGCGGTGGAAGAGAGGAGTATCAGCATTCGAGGCCCGTCTTTGAGGGTGTTTGCGATGGGTTTTCGGGGGGGGCGTTCGTCAATTGAATTGCGGCTCCAGAGTGCAAGCCCGGGGGGGCAGCCAATGATTTGTTTAACGCGTCGCTCTGCCGACCGACCGGGGATGATCGGTTAATTATGCGGCTGGAGCTTCGGTCGCTGGATACTTCAATTGCAATGACGAGCCGACCCGGGGACCCGACGGAAATTGGAGGCAACGTACCGGTATACTGTTCGAGATCGCAAAAAGTGAGCGTCTAGGCCGTCGTCAGAAGTGAGGGAGGTTGGGCGGCAGCGGCAGCACAATTGGGAGAATGAGAGAGGGAGGGAGCGGCGGAAGGGTTGTTGATGTGGTGGTGGTTGAGGAGGTTGACACAATTGGGCCCTGGGGGGGGGTGTACAGGGCCTGGCGCGGCCGATATGGCGACCTGGGTACGCAAGAACGGAGACCACCTCGGACAGGCTGGGCTCCTCGGCTAGGCTGGCTGGGCTGGGCTGGCTGGGGAAGAAATTGACTGGATTGATGGGGGTGGTGCCAACCTGCGCAATCTGGGACTTGGAGCTCTCTGTTGTGAGAAGCTCATTCGTCTAGCAACACAAGAAACGACGGGGATGTTGCATGACAGGGCAAGAGCTGGTCGGAGCTGCAGGGGTGTACCAAGGGAGGATGCTGATTGGCTTACTCCCTACCAGTGGCCCGAGGTTTGTTTTCACTTGCTGAGGGGTGGTCCAAAATTCGTTAGCGGCATCGAACTGGTACGCTCGCCAGCTCGTTCTGACAGCACAGCCCGACTACTTACGGAGTGCTGGCAATGACTTGAGAGACGGGAGTTGGTTTCGCGATTTTGCAATTTGGGCTAGCCAAGATGTGCCGGGTTGACCCATCGACGGGGTCCCTCCCCCATTGTTAGTTTAATGATCGACCTTCATGCTCTGCCTCCTTGGATCGTCCGAATGTCGTCCGAACCACGCCATCTTGCATGCATATCGATGTTTCTCACCGCAGCTCAAAAAATGCGGTGAGCCGGGTGCTCCACGCGAAAACTCATCGCCTGCCACGAGCCATGGTTCATATTATCTTGTAATTATGATGGAAGAAGACTATCCTGCTTTCGTATCAGTCGACCTCGATGCGCGGAATGGTTCCCATCGATATTGGTCGGAAAGCACACCCCTTCTTGCCTGCCAGGCTGCAGACTGTAACCATGTTTTCAGATGTTTTACAGTATCAATAGGCTATGTAATTATGATCAAGGCCATCAGACAGAGCTTCAGCATCGGACGACGTTGTTACGCCAATACCTTGCCACCGAGTACTGACAGATTATTATTGTCACGATAGCTTCACTTATGACTTTCGCTATACGAGATACTCGTACTCCGGAACGGCCTTCCTACATACTAGTACATTAAACGCTATCTAAAACGTCTTTCTCCCCCTCTTATTTATACTATAACTTATACTACATTATTTATTACTTATATATTTCACCTATATATAAGGCAGTCTCTTCTATATATCTCTATTTATAGTATTAAGCCTTTATTATATCTAATCCTATATGCCTTACTATATACTCTAACTTATAATAGTTATAAGCCTAGCTTTAACCTAACTATTATCTAACTATTTTATATTTATTATAATTAAAGCATAGCTTACTACCTTTCCTAATAGCTAATATAACTAAAATTACTTTTAAATTAGTTAAACTTATAAGCTGACGTAACTAAGCCGCCTAGTACTAAGCGCTAAAAGTATAATATAAGGGCCTTAGCATCTAGTAATACGTTAACCTAGATCTCCTAAATATTACTAGTAACTCTCTTACTAAAGAAGGGATCCTAAATATTAATAGCCTTATTATAAAAAAATAATATCCTATTAATATTAAATACTATAAAGCTACTTTAGCTTATACCTAGAGAAAAAGCTAATAGGAGGTTAATAATCTAGTGCCTAATCCTCTAGAAGACCTTATAGTTATCCTAAAAATACTACCCTTTATAAAACTAATACCTAAGAGATGTATCCTTACGTTTTTAGACGTTAAAGAAGAATTTAATGTAAAAACAAAAGAATATAGTATGTAAGCTTTAGTCTACACCTAGTAAATTTAAAGCTACTATATAATTTTTAACTAAGTAAGTAAAACTATTATATTTAGTCTTCTAGCAAACGTATAGTAGAATATAGGTTCTATAGGTAGAGCTATAGTCTAGCGTACTATACGTTATCTTAAACTTAACCTTACGCCTAATAACCTCTTTACTAAAATTACTATAAAGACTAAGTATTACTAGGTGCTTAAACGTGTAAAAGGTAGAGTTAATTCTACTTATTAGTATAAGGATTAATACTTTATATATCTACACACCTACACCTAAAATATCCTAGAAGTTAAAAGAGAGATTACTATAGTTAATTTCTTAGACGTAGTTAGAATACGCCTTACTTTAAGCTAGGGAGACTATAAGTATAAAACGCTTATAAAGAATCTTAAACTTAGTTATAAGACTAATACAGTACTTAAGCTTAGCTATACCTTTTATACTATTACTTAAAATAATAACACGTATAAGAAGCTCCCTTTCTAAAGCAGAGCTTACTTAACTCTAGTAGGTTAATCTAATAATACCTAGCTAGTAGGGGAGAATAAAGACGCTAAATACCTAAATAGTTATAACTATAGCTAGAAGCTAGTAAGTTATAACTACGTTAAATACGCCCTTACTAAAAAGGTTTCTAATCCCTAAGTAAGGTTAGCTCTTACTCTCTTAAAGGACTATATTATAAAGATACATAATAAAATAATAAAAAGTAAATAGGTAACCTTTTAAAAAAAGCTAGTAGAAAAAAAGTAAATAAAATAAAGCAGAAGACTTTTTCCTATAAATTATAACTTTACTACCTTACTACCTAAAAAAGCTAACAACTTAAGGTATCCTAATAGTATTATTATAGTTATAATTTAACTATTCTTTAACTATAAGTTAAGCCTGCTTCTAGTAATCTATAGTATAGCTATAATAAGCGCCTACCTACTATCTTAATCTACTATAATAGATAGTTATAGTGCTATACACTTAGTTAACTATAAAAGCTTATTAGAACCTAACTCTTATATACCTTTTAGCCCTAACGACTATATAGAAGTTAGTACTTTATCTATACTAATTAGTAGTAAAGGAACTTAAGTTATAAAAAACGTTTTAGATAGCCTTTATAGGCTAAAAACTAAGAATCTTACTTTAACTAACGTTATACTAATTAAGGGTTTTTATATTAATATTATAATAGAGAAGCTACTTCTTAATAGTAGGTTATAGTACTATAGGTTAGACTATACTATATAGTTTAAAATAATAGAACGTAATAACGTAGTTATAAGGCTTACTTATAAGTATAACTTAGTGTTCCTTTAATATAACCTAATTAACCTTTATTCTTAAGTACGCTAGATAGTAATTCCTATAAGCCCTACTAGAATAGTTATAGTAACAGGCTATAGAAAACATAGAAAATTATATTAACTTATATATAAGAGAAGTAATACTACACTCCTTTAGTATCTATAGTCTAGTTACCTTAGCCTAACAGCTCTTTAATAACTTATACTAAAAGTAAAAGGTATATAAATAACTCCTCTAATATAAATTAAATATAAGGATTATATAATAACACATACTAAAAACGTAGTCTTAAGGGGACCTTCTAAGTTAAGAGTAACACGCCTATAGTATAAGGTCTACTAGGATCTCTTTAACTTCCTAATAGCGTTCTTAGGCACTAAATAGCTCTTAGTAATATATAATAAACACTTAAGCTAAATAGTTAGATTCCTTTTAGTATATAAAATAGAGGATCTTATACTTAAATCTATTAAATCCCTTAAAGCCTAGGTATATTATAAAAAAAGGATCCCTATATATAAGTTTTACTATAATAATAATATAGCTATTATTAGCTATAATATAATATAGGTATATAAGAGATAGTATATTACTATTAGAATTAAAATTAAAACACTATTACTATATATAAAAAAACCTATTAGAGTAGTAGAAAAAGCTAATAAGCTAGTTATCTAAAAGTCTATTAAAATACGTATTATAGCTAACCTTCTAAAAGGGCTTTAGGATAAAGCAGCCCTTACTACTATCTTTATTTATAATATTAGCCTATAGGAATCTAATAGCTAGATATCTGTAACGGTCCAAGGCGAGGTGTATTGCAACCAGCTATGGCGACTACGTACGAGTATCCTCAGATAAGGAATAGAAAGGAAAACTATGAATCTC